>JAABLK010000224.1:0-39992 GCA_012295415.1 Phytophthora chlamydospora | reverse complement strand
AGTTGATGCGCGATTTCGATGAATTCTCGATCAGCAGAGACGATCTGTGGCATGAATGCGACGGTGCCAAGGTTGAATCCCTCGATCATGAGTATTTCCAATCTGCCGCAAGATTCGAGATACTGTGCGTTATTTAGGAAGCCGGGTCGTTGAGTAACTAGTTGTGAGTGATTTACAAGAAGATTGTTTTTGTCAAAATGGTGTGCTTCTCCTTGGTGGCTGAAAGATCTCGTGCGCGAAGAGAACTCGACAGAGACATCGAGCGCGCTACTGTTTAACAGGATTGTAGCCATTTACTGACTTCAAGTTATAGTTGCTTTTCGCTATGATTTCTACCAGCCGGCACTGGTGGTTGGCCGCACGCTGGCGTCGTAGCCCGGCAGGTCCGAGAGCGACAGTACCTGACTGTTGTCGTAGAAAGTGACGCTGGCCTCGAGCTCATCTTGCGGCATGTAGATGTTGCCGGCTTCGGCCTCCACCACCTCCAGGTCATCCGTGAACAACAGAGTTTGCGTCATGTGGACAGTGCTGGCGGCCGCCTCGGCCTGCTCATGCCACTTCCTGCGCAGCCGCCGGTTCTCTAGTGCAGATTCTTCAGTGAGAACGTCGCTGCCACTCGGCAGGTGCAGCGGCGGCGCCTGCTTGAGCGTTCCGTGGTAAATGAGCACGTCGTCCAGGAACACCTCGTACTCGCGCACGCCGCGTGACGGCGTCTTGCTGTAGTTCCACAATCGGATCTTGGAGATGGTCACGGGCTCGTTGAAGAAGATAACGAGCTTGTTCGGCTGCGACGGCGTGTGAGGAGCCAGCCACATGTGCCGGTCGTCATACGTGTTGTTGACGCCGTCGTAAAGTTTTGCCAGCGTGCGGACATCTTGCGTGACGCCAGACTCCTTCAGGATGTTGATGTCGCGCGGCTGGGCGTCGATCATATCGCTACAAAGCGAGATGAGCTTGTTGTCGCGGTCATAAAGCTCCACGCCGTTGAGACCCAAGTAGAATTTGTCCCCCCAAGTGGACGAGAACACGAACTTGATGATGTAGCCCGTGGGGAACAGCGGCGTCTGGTACTGCTGGAAGACTTCGGCAATTGGTTTCATGCCGCTCTTTTTCCTCACCGGAGACGGTGAAGGCTGCGAGAGCGAGAAGGCCGGGTCGCAGAATGCAGATCCTTCCGAGAACCCACTCGACGCGTCAATATCTGTTGAAGGCGTGTTATCCCCCACAGGCGACGATGGCCTCGTGCTTTCGACCTCTTCCGCTGTCGAGGTGAGAGGACCACTTCCTTTGCTAAGCGAAAAGGAAGCGGACGCTGCGCTTTGTTGCTGGGACGAGTTGTTTCGCAGGTACAAGAACTGCCCAAAGTCGAAGTCCATGAGGTTGCCTGGAGCTTTCCTCAGCGATGCCCGCATATGGTGAGCACCGTCAATCCTCAGTGAGATCTGCTTGGTTCCTTTGTAGGACTCCTCCAGAGTTGTGTTGTAGTTCCACACTTTGAGCGCCCGAACGCTAACTTTCTCCGGGAAAGCAATCGTGATCGCCCGACGCTCTGGAGGAAGCATGAGAACTTCCTGCAATGGGGCACTCCACATATCTTCGGGGTCAGTGGAGAGATGCCGAGCGCCGTGGGTTGTGACGAGTTTCTGCATGTTATCCTCACCGATCGGCGCAGACACGATGACGCTGTCTGGGGATATTGTTAGGGGAATGTAGTTGGAATCCAGGATTTCGAGGCCCGCAAGCCCGATCTCGTAGGGATCCCCCCAGTTCGCCTCCAGAATGAGCTCAATAGTCTTGCAGCACAATGGGCGTTCAGTCGCCGGCCCTCCCATGACAGGAGCCGTGCATGGTCGAGCGGCCTGCATTGCCTTTGATGAGGATTGATAGTTCATCCCAACCTTGACACCTTTCGGCAACGGAGTGACTGGAGTGAAGACCGAGTCGATTGGGAACATCGCTGGTTCACCGCCTTCTGGTGAGCAAATGATGTGGCTACCGGTACTTCCTCTTGCAGCAGCGCGAGAGGTCTTGTTCCCCGTCTTCGGTCGCTCAAGAAGCCGCGGATCCGGACCGATAGCCGTGCCACTGAGGCTTGCTGCAGTATCTGACGTAGAATGACACCTGGTACTTGAGTGAGATGTCGGAGTCTCCATAGACTCAGTCTCGATCAGAGCGTCATTTCGTTTCTCGTACTTCTCGATTAGCTGCAAGATAGACGGGTTCATCGTGAATAGGATGCACTCGTTGCAGTCATCGATCTCTTCGACGACGCTACCTGGAGCACGTCGGATTTCTCCTTTGAAGATAAACTTCCCATCTAACGAAATCTCCACGTACCGGGCACCGCGATACGAGTGAATGCGGGTCGTGTTGTAGTTCCACATGCGCAGCATTGAGATGGACAACGGGTAGTCGAAATCCATGTACACAAAGTGGTTCTGACCACGTGTGAACGGCGCGAGCCACGCGTGCAGTTCATCACAAGTGAAGTAGTGTTTATCCACCAATTTATCGACGGTTCGGGGATCCAGGCGATCGTGATCCAGAATGTTCAGGTCAGGTGGGTCCGCTGACAATTGCTTGTCGACATCGGAGAGGTGAACAGCGTGGCCTGTGTGGTCGAATATCTCGATGCCCATCAAGCCTACGTAGAACGGATCCCCCCAGGTCGAGAGGATATTGACAACGAGGTTCTGGCCGTGTGGCAGCTCGGGGATCTGGAAGACCTCGGGTGGATCTGGCTGCGGCTTCGACCCCAGCGATTTCGCGAGATACTTCGACGCTCGATTGTCAACTGCATCATGTGTAGTGTGGTGCTCACTGTCGTGAAAGTCGAGGCTTTCACTACTAGCTAACGGCTCGCCATCGTCGAAAGTGTCGTCGATATTGACGAAATGAACGTTGTCTAGAAGAATGTTCAGCAAGCACGTTAGGATCTCCATGATAACTCTTTCCAGATGAGACACCAACCTTCTGGGTCGGCACACGTGCGCATGACCGAGATTTTAGTCGAAAGCTCCCGACTTCGATTCGTCTTGTCGAAGAACTCTAACGAGCGCAGTGATTCGACAAGCGACTGCTTGACTCGCCTACAAAATCATCGAGTATCGGTCAGAGGAGCCGTAACTCTCTCATACTCAACAACCTTCGAGTACTCACCTGCTTTTGGACTCATTTGTCTGCTGTCGTATTCGCTGTCTTGATCGCTTGGGCGACGGATGCTCTGATCCTTTTGACAGAAACTCCTTGTCGGCACCGCTTGTTGCGTCCTTGTGCATCCCAATTGGTGCTCGAGGTCGAACAGACGAAGGACTGGGGGCCATTGGACCAGCCTTATCTTTATGAGGAGAACTCCCAACATTGCCTCCTCCAACTGTGGGAGGAGCATGGTCGACAAGCTCGACGCTGGACGTCCTCGGACCGAGAGCTGTGACCTTGGGGGCGTGGTTGGTGTCGCTGCTGAGCCATGACGGGACTGACTGCGGCCGCATCGCGAGCTCCAGCTTGGCCAACGCATCCAGCATCGGCGCTCCGCTATCCATAAAAGCCCCACTTGCCCGATATGCTTCACGATACCTTGTGCACGAGTCGAATGGCGACACCAAGCCAGCTCTTCGGTGTCGTTTCGATGGAACCGTTATCTTTAGCGCGTGATAAGGTCAACAAGAATTTGCTTATCCCGCTGCGCACGACAAGATACGTGCTCGGTGAATGTATCTGCGGCTTATCATCGATACGAGGAGCGACAGTGGAGCAGAAGCAAGCAGAACCTCCCAAGTTTTGGATGAAAGAGGTCGCCGCCAGTGCCCATGATCAGCTGCGGTCACTTGAGAGTCTCAAGTGACCGCTGAGTTGAGACTGTCACCACCCACATGATGCATCAAATATTAGCACGGTGTAGTGCATTGCTCCCCGACGCTCTCCTGATTCATGTGGGCGATGATGGCCGAGTGAGTGCTGTAGTGGTCGAGGCGATGCAGCATCGACAGGTTCGAAGTGAAGTGTATTTTCCACCAATCCACGGTTTTAGGATGAATTTCATCCAATCCTCGTCAATCTCACGCCGACCATTCAAACGTTGGTTATTTCCATCTCACAAATAACCAACGTTTTAGTTGTCTGAAGCATGGTGAAGCCGCTCAACAAGGAATGGGAGCTCTTCGGGCACAAGTACCGCGTGGTTGGCGCCAAGGGTGAGAAGGTGGACTGCAAAGCCTGCCAGAAGCAGGTCTCGGCTGCTGTGAACCGCCTGCAGTCGCATATGCGCGTGTGTCCCGCGCGCTCCTCGCTGGCCACGGCGTTGCTCAACCCTTCCAGCAGCTCCAGCTCCACGATTGAAAGCTCCAGTACCGGGCTGTCCGAGGCCATAGCGCACGCCATCGAGGCCGACAGCTTGGCATCTGAGCAGGCAATGGCAGTCACCTCAAATACAGCTGAAATCAATGCTCCACCGGCAAAGAAACAGCGTCAGTCACCGGCTCGACCGCGTGACCGGACCCGGTGGATCGGCAGCGTCGCCAACGCCATCAGCGAGGATGATCTGTGGCTCAATTCAATTGTGGGAGGAACAGCTACTACCGCGAACTCAGCACAGTCATTTCCGACCTCGTCGTTCAATTTGCGGCGACTGGAGATCGAGGAGAAACGGCTGCAGCTCGAGATCAAGAGAGACGAGCGTGAGGAGCGGAGAGAGAAGCTCAACTTGGAGATCTTGGAGGTTCAGGCGAGGAAAGAGAGACTGCTAATGGAGAAGGAAGCGTATGCAGCGAAAGTGATGCTCGCACTATCAAGGAAGCAGCTGAGGGATCAAGGGGTGAGCGAGGACGAGATCGACCGGATCCTGCCCGTTGAGACGACCCCTAGCAGCAGTACAGGTGCGGCTACTGATTCGAGTGAGGTGGTGGTTGCCTCTACGACTGAAACTACTAGTGAGAAAGAGACCGCGAGCACTACGTGTCGTGCTCCGGACAACGCAGCGTTGCTTTAAAACTGAGCGTCTGCTTCAATGTTAGTTGTTTTTTCCTCGTTGCCTTCTTCACGCTTTAAGTTAAAAATTATAAAGCTGACACTCGTTCTGTTGTCTTGCACGCATTAACGCATTTCAAGCCCTACTAGCTAAGTACTTACCACAATCCCGGACAGCTCTGCCCCGAGTCCATGGCTTGGTAGTAATTGTCGCTGAAGACGTAGCGCGCCGTTCCTTGCGATGAGGTGTAAAACTCCGATCCGTTCGACAGCGTGTACGACAACGAACCGAGTTGTAGCATCACATCCTGGGCGCTTGGCCGCTTCTCTGGCCGCTGATGCCAGCAAGCGCACATGACCTCGATGAACTCGGGTGGGGCTCGACGCAAGTACGTGGGAGGAAGCGCTGGCCGCTCACCAGCAGCGACGAGCTGCCGCACTTGGTGGTCGAAGTCCACGTTGCCGAATGGCACAGCTCCGTTGGTTAGAATCTCCCACAGCGCCACGCCGAAGCTGTACATGTCCGTCTCGCGGTTGAAGCGGCACTCGTTGGGGTTCCGCATGATCTCGGGCGCGTTCCAGCGCCACGTGCCAGCGAAAGTAGTCATCAATTCTGAAGCGCCAGCGTCCATCATGATGACACTTTCACCGATCGACTGCAACGACGATTGAAGCGACTGCGCTGAGAACTTCTGGGAGATGTGCTGCTTCTTGACGGTAAAGTCGGTCGCAATCCGAGAAATCCCGAAGTCCGCGATCTTAGCAGTCCAGTCCGCCGTCACGAGGATGTTGGACGCCTTGAGGTCGCGGTGCAGGTAAATGGGCTCGCGGTTGTGCATGAACGCAAGCCCTTTAGCCGCCTCGAAAGCCAAGCGGACTTTTGTGTTCCATTCCATCAGCGGATTCGCACGAAGCACGTCTCGCAGTGACCCACGTGCACAGTATTCACTGGTAGCAATACACAAGCAACAACCATCGTTAGATCTAGTGCGCATCAAGATCCGCCGACGCAGTACGTACTTGACAAGGCACAAGCTGCCCCTGTAGGTGCCCATTTTGATAAAGAGCGTGATGTTCGGGTGGCGCAACTGGGCAGCCAGCACAGCTTCGTCCAGGAACTCGGTGCGCAACTCGGCCAAATGCGTCATGTACAGCTCCGCTTCCGAGCTGCCTCCGGCATAGAATCGCAGACACTTGAGCGCGACGGTGATGCCCAGCCACTGCGCCTTGTACACTTCAGCACTCGATCCTTCGCCGATCTTGACCGCTGGGCCTTCCGTCACCATTTCAGCGATCGGCCCGCCAGCCAGCAGCCCGTCGCGCATACCGAGAACGCCGCCCGTCGCGAGGCCCGTGTAGGCCGTGCTACCGGGCGTAGCGCTTCCGTCCGTCAGCACCCCAGCAGACCCATCCATTGACGAAGAGGGCGTGTCATCCTCTCTGGCCTTGTCCTCCTGTATCGGCAGCGTCGTGGTGGCGTCCATGGCCGTCGCACAACAACAACAGCAGCTCAGACTCGTGCCGAACAGCAGCGCGTTGGCCACCGGCACCAAGTAGTTGCAGCTTTCGGTCACAGCGCCCACGCCCACCAAGTCTCTGGACACGACGAGCACCATGGCGTAAGGCAGCGTGAACACCGCAGCGCAGACGCAGTAGCCCGTAAGTCGTCGAATGACGTTGCGTCCTTGGATGGAGGCGTTGAGCCTGGACCTGCTCACAGCTCGGAGGTTGGCCAGCGTCACCAGCAGTGGCGTGATCTGCATGACCAGCAGCAGCACGGCCGTCACGGTGTAGGCTGTCGCAGCGTCCGCCGCGTCGCTCAGAGTGGGCAGCACGGCGTGCATGCAGCCGTAGACAAGCGAGGCCAGCGCCGAGAGCAGCAGACTGCGCTTGACGTGCAGCGCCTCCAGGTTGCCGAGCCGCACGAGCAGCGAGAGGCTGGCCACCCAGTAGAGCGACATGAAGAAGGCGAAGCGGCCCAGCAGCGTGAGCGCGAAGTCCGTCGTGCTGTAGTCTCTTGGCTGTGTCTCCTCCTGTCGATACCTGGCCAAGTAGCTCGTGTGCAGCACCTGCTTGAGCGCTTCGAGCCCCACGAAGCCCGCGTCGGCCAGCGCGATGCCGCACAGCAGCAGGTCGGCCATGCGTCGCTTGAGGCGGTGGAAGGCGGCCGAGTGCAGCAGCAGGAAGAGCGCGGACGCGAAGCCCGCCCCCAGAGAGGCCCAGTGCACGGCGCGCCAGGCCGCCAGCCACGCGGAAGGCGCCATCGTCGAGTTATATCGTCGAGAAAGTGAGGAGGGGCTGCGTAGTAATGGTCAGCCCCGATGTGGTCAGACACGGAGAGCCTGACTCAAGACCGAACTTGGAGACTGAAGAAGTGAAGGGGCAGTCGAAGTGTGTTTTGGCTTCACTGGGAGAAAAAATGTTGTTGAAAGCAGATCCCTCGGTGATGGATTCCAGGACCGCCATGTCAGCGGAGTTGAGGGCATGACAGAGAGTTGGGGAAGGATTAGAGAGAACGGATAAGGCTTTGGCAACGGATGCCCAGCAGCTTCGCCAGAAACAAGAAGTGGTGAGCGATTCGCCTCGCAGAACCGTCGATCCGATATGGACGTCATGCTCGATGTCTGACTCACTCGACCGCGGGGGCCGTTCCAGACTAAGATCCTCCGACACGGACGCATGCCGACACAACGGAGAGAACGAGGTCGCTCCGACCGATTCTTGCACGCTCAGGTGCTCCGGCAGTGCACTTCAACTCGTGCTCTCACAGACGCATCCACTGCATTCCTCCGTCACTCGCATCCGAAACTTTCGCGAGGATACCGCCGCTCGGAAGTGGTTCTGTTTGCATTGCTGTTACTCTTCCCGTGTCTTTTGGTTCGCACGCTGGTACGCAGCCCTTTCATTCCTACGTCAGCAGTATTTGGCAATTGAGAATCTCGATTGCCATCACCAATTCCCACCTCAAAGCTCGATTTATCGGCCGAAGAATTCCAATAAGTATAGGGCGAGTGTGGCGTACCACACTGGAATCCCAAGATCCAAATGGAGCGGCAGCGGAAACCCCAGATCGTAGTTGTTAATGTCAGAGCCGCAAGAATCGACAGGATGTTGATATCGCACTACAAAGAGGACGGCCAAGCTGGAAGCAATCGTGATCGCTCTGCGCTTGCAACCCTGAAGAACCATAAAGTATGTAGTATCCATTTTCCGGTGTTGTTGGTGACGTAGCTTCAAAATAATCTAAGCTCATGTTAATCAAGACCTTTGATGTTATGGTGTACGCTCGGTTCGAGCTCTTGCTCCTAGACATTGGCTTCCTGATCCAACGAAAGCTACCGGTAGGCTTTTCTGTGCTGCAACTGTGCTCGATCGGAGTTGGCGAATGGTGCATTCATACTTGATTGTGTGGATTTTTTCACGCTTGAGAGCTCCATCAAGAATATGGTAAGTGAGGCAAACCTCAGCTTCAAAGATATCGAAATGCTTTTCACTTGTTTGTGTCGGCTTGCTCGGCTGCAGGCCCCGACTACATTCTCCCGTTCAGCTGGATACAAGAAACGCAAGCTACACTGACAGCAAGAAACAGAACGAGTATTTGCTGTCTTAGTATCTTCGGTAACTCCATGCAGCTACAGGAGAATATGAGCAATGAAATGGCGGGATTCGAATCCCCTTTGAAACCCCACCAACAGCACACCACGGCTTCCTTGAAGGCTTTTTTGCCGCAACCCCACTACATCACCGCGACGTTGGCCCCGAAGAAATCCCAAGGGACTACAGCGTTGGCATCAATATACTCAGAGTAGATGCGCCTGGAAATTGCAAGTGAATCGCCGATTGTTGTGGTGGGATACGATTCATGGCTAAGCTGCCACTTCAGCTCAAAAGCGATGCGCTTCTTCTTCAGCCCCTTCACATCCATTTCGCGGCCACTGGTGTAGGACTGACACACCGCAGTGAGCCACATGGTCCAGCGAGGAATGTAGTAGCCTTTGACAAGACCAGCCCATTCTTTTCCAGCATAGTCATGGATTGCTTCGTTGTTGTTATCCCCCCAGCGCGTTATTTGGTTGCGAGCTTCGTACTCGTAATACTCTTGCAGTTTGGTCCTGGTCACCCAGTCATCACCGACACTCAAATTGCCAGCAAGTGCGAGCGCATCACCGATCCAGTTGCCAAGCAAGAAGTCTTCGTTCGTTGCAAGGATTCCCTCCAGTCGTTCCACGGTAGTAAGCATTGTCTTCGTCAAACTGCACACTTCATGCGGTGGTGCTATCTTCTTATGGTAAATGTCCTTCAGGTGCTGAAATTGCTCCAACAGTTTGTTGCTCAGGAACTGTCGAGTTACGTCCACCAAGTCGTGACGGTACGTATCAACGCCCTTTAACTCATCTCCGGCAAGAAGCAGCTCCTTCCAGGCTAGAACGACGTCGTTTGGGTCATACTTGATCAGCGTGGGCTGGAATCTGTCGTACAATAGCCCCCAGTGCGGAATCAAACACACCAAGTTCTTGGTCACACCGCCGTATGCGAGCGTACGGTTGTAGACCGACCGCGAAAGGTAGTTCCAGGCTCGTTCAACGTGCTCATTGTGTGTGTGGTATCGTTGAGCAGCAAACTGTGGAACCCACGTCTTCATGTCCAGTGGGGTATCCTCCCATGCCATTTGAAGGGTGAGATCATAAACCACGTAGTTCTGGAAGATGCCTTCCATGGTAAGGCCCACACCGACCATCGTACCATTCCCAACGCGATTGGCAAGCGCAGGTGCGTTGCCTAGAGTTGGCAAGTCCCCGCGCATACCAGTATTCCCACCGAAGTTGTGTAGCACGCAGTAAATCCAGCTTTTACCAAAGTAGTTGTCCATCTTGCTCCAAATTGGCACCGAATCACTGTAGAAGTCGAGGATGATCAGTTTTTCTGTGGGCACGCCATCGAGATACGCCTTAACTCGCGGTTTGGTCCAGAAGTCCGGGGCGTCCACAAACGGCCAGCCCTGCATAAGCCAAACAGCGTCGGGGTCTGCTGCTGTCATGCCGTCGATCACAGCACGGGCCGCCCCTTTCAACTCATCCAGGTCCGTGAACTCGGGCGCCATCTCCATGTACGTATCACATTGATATAACGACGAGGTGTAGTTGTAGAGTGCCCGCTGCTCCTCCAGGAAGGCCTTGCCGATCTCGCGATACAACGGGTCAGTAGGCTCGATCATGTACACACAGCAATACTCGTCCGTGAAGTTGCCCCAGTTCGGCGACCGTGTGAAGTTTGCATTTGGCAGCGTGAACTTCAGCTCTTCCGGAACGTGCCCAGCGAACGCAGGCAAGGCTGGAATCATGCCAAACTCACGCATGCGCTGCAGAATTTGAAGCTGGAGCTCGTGCTGGTTGTCGATAAAGGCTTGAGGAAGCGGCCCCTTCACCCAGCTCCCACGCAGATTCCCCATCCGTCCCCAAGATAAAAATGCTGACCCAGCGAAGAACTTGCCTAGTCCTTCGTAGCTGACGTTGTAGTACTTGTGAAAGGTATTTTGCCACACCTTTTCCTGCCCAGTGAATGCCAGCGGCATGTTAATGCCTAGATTTCGATTCAAACGGGACGTTAGTAGGCAGTATGCAAGTATCCCAACGCAGATAACGACACCCACCGTTTAGTGCCATCCAATCGATGTGCTTTTCCCACTGCGGCCAGCTCCAGGCCCAGAGGGAATAACTTCCCGTGTCTACATTCTGGTAGTACGAGAACTTGGAGCTGCGCTTGTGGCGAACTCGCTCGTCCACCTTTGGTAGTTTGTCTGGAAGCTGCAGCTTATGGTTGTCCCAGTCGGTTTGAGTGCGTAAAACCGACTTGAAGTACCATTGGAGGCCGTACGCCATGGCGGTGGCCGAGTTCGCAGCGATTTCGAGCTTGTCACCGTCACTTCCGAGCTCGAACACGTCGAGATCGTCCGCGCCAGAGGGAAGCACGCGAAGAGCAATCTGATTGTCCACATATCATACAGGTCAGATCTCCAGAAGAGCAATTGGAATCCAGTAGGCAGCAAACGAGTACCTGGTCGTTGTACTTCTCACCGATTCGACGGTGGATGAGTCCTCGAGTGGCAGCCACGGGGTCGTGCGGCTCCGCATTCTTCTTCAGTCGTGCAACAGATGCGCTCACTCCTCCACTAAAACCTTGCAAAAGCAAGACGCAAATGATCATCGTCATGCCAGCCCTGAAGGCAGCATTGCTCCAGCGTGAGCGTGCCATTGTTCGCCAAGATCTCTCAAGACTTCTCCCCCTTTTCAGTCCCCCGATGTAAATCAGCGTGTGGTGTCGGTTCGGAGGATCGTGGAAGGAATTTATCCACAGCTTGAAAGGATCAGCGAACGCTGTTGGTACCATTTCAAAGTGGAGCGTAAGAAGGCAATTAAGAGCCCCAGGCAGGGACGACCTCCATACCAGTCAGCACTGCAGTAAACCACACATACAGTGTTGTAAGTGTTTCCTGTCTGTCTCGTTCAAGGTCATAGGTTTTGACCGTTATCCAACAAAACTAACCACCTCACGTAGAAAACTGGAGACAGCACCCTGCCTTCCGCTTTCACGGTTCCAGCACGAACAACCGGAACGAGCGCGTGGATGTCATGGTCGATCCTGAGATGGGCACGTGCTCTCTCAGTGTCAGCCCCGCCTTCTTGAACGTGCTCAGCAGATCTTCCTCGTACGTGACGGTGCCGAAGTCGATGGTGGTGAGGAATTTTAGCAACGGCTTGGCGATCTCCACAAGCGCCGAGTGGCGCGTCTGGATGGTCTGAGTCACGTACACCTTGCCGGTCTTGGGCTTGAGCATGCCCACGCAGTGCTGCAGTGCCTTGACGGCATCGGGCATGAGCATGAGCGATGAACTGAAGTAGACGGCGTCGAACGGGCCTCCTTCATAGTCGTAGATGGACGCGTGCTTCACCTGCACTTGGTTCGTCAGCTGGTGCTCGGCCACTAGTGCCTTACAGCGCTTCACATAGTCCTCGTCGTAGTCCACGCCGACCACAGAGATTTCCTTGCGCCGCAGCTGCTTCGCGTTGTTGAGAAGCGCCAACCCCGTACCGATGCCCACGTCTAGGAACGTGCAGCCCTTGGGCAGACGCTGCAGCACCTCCGCATACCATCCGGTCGTGAGCTGCACGATCATGACGTCGTAGATGCGGGCGCGGGTGGCACGCAGCGCCCCGTAGAGCGCTAGGCCCCCTACAGCCGCCACGGCCAGCGGCACCAGCGGCGACGAAGACCTCATGTTGGGATTGAAGCTGAAGTGCACACCCGTCGCTGTCATCGCCCAAGGACCTTTTGGACCACTCACAGCGCGCGATATATTGCGAATCTAGTCGTATACATTGAATTTGCAGCAGCCGCTTTCAACAGGTTGCGTTTAACGTATATTGCGGATCTAGCCCACACACGTCAACGACGTTGAACCTGCCCCGACGTGCGCCCGCCCAGGCTCAGTCTCCAATCTGCCAACAAGTGCAAGGGACCATCACTCTTGTCAATTTGACCGCAACTGCTATGGCGTTGATTCCGCGCGGCACCTTCGGCCCGCAGGGCTTCCGCGAGTGCTGGGGCGACTACCGCGCGGAGGCGGACCTTGAGGACCCGTCCAAGCCGCTGTACCGCTTCCAGAAGACGCTACCGCGCCTGCCCGTTCCAGCATTGGCCGACACGGTGGCGCTGTACCTGGAGACGCTCAAGCCGCTGGCGTCGACCGCCGAGCTCGCGCGCGCCAAGGAGCTGGCCGCCGCCTTCCTGCGTCCAGGCGGCATGGGCGAGGAGCTGCAGCGCCGTCTGCTCGAGCGAGCCAAGGAGCGCGGTGACTCGAGCTTCCTGTCCGAGTGGTGGAACACCTTGGGCTACCTGCAGGTGCGCGACCCCGTGGTCTTCAACGTCAGCTACTTTTTCCACTTCGCGGACAGCGTGCACCCGGCGCAGCGCTCCAACGTGGGGCGCGCAGCGGCTCTGCTCAGAGGTTCGGTGCTGTTTGCAAGTCAGGTGGCGGACGGCTCGCTCGAGCCCGAGCAGCTGGGCAGGAACAAGACACCTGTGTGCTCCACCGCCTACAAGTACATGTTCAACGCCTGCCGCATCCCACGCCGCGAGCAGGACTCGTACCGCATCTACGACCCCAAGACGCACACGCACGCGGTGATCATGCGCCACAACAAGTTCTTCCAGCTCGAGCTGCTGGACCCGCGCACGCAGGAGCCACTGGGATTCGAGGCGCTGTGCTTCCAGCTTGCCAGGATCCTGGAGGCTGCGGGCGCTAAGGAGTCGGCGGTCGGCGCCCTAACGTCGCAGGATCGCGACGCCTGGGCCGACGCGCGCGAGGAACTGATCCGAGCCTCGCCCAAGAACGAGCAGTCTCTGCGTGCTATTGAGAGCTCGCTGCTGGTGCTGAACATGGATGATGAAGCGCCGGTGTCTCGCACGGAGGTCGCTCGCGGACTGTGGCACGGCAACGGACGCAACCGCTTCTTCGACAAGTGCGTGCAGATTGTGGTGTTTGAGAACGGCAAGGCCGGGCTGCTGGGTGAGCACTCGATGCTCGACGGCATGCCCATGGCTCGCTACACTGACTACCTTCTGTCGCGTCTGCACAATGGGCAGATCGACTTGGGTCCTCGTGGACAGACGACAGCGCAGCTTGAGCGCTCGCTGGTTGCCCCGAAGCAGCTTACGTTCCGTTTCACGGCCCAGACCTTGCGCAACATTGTTGAGGCCGAGAAGGTGTTCGATCAGACGGTGATCGACCACGAAGTGTTCGTGCAGGCCTTCTACGGCTACGGCGCACGCGCTATCAAGGGGTTCCGTTGCAGTCCGGACGCGTTTGTGCAACAGGCGATTCAGTTGGCCTACAAGAAGCTGTTCAAGAAGAACGCCGCTACGTATGAGGCCTCACAGACTCGTATCTTCCTGCATGGGCGTACCGAGACCACACGCAGCTGTTCTGCGGCCAGCGCCAAGTTCACCGACGCGATGGAAGACCCTTCAGGATCCGTCACCACCGAAGAGAAGAAGAAGCTGCTTCTCGGTGCTGCCAACGCGCACGTGGCCTACATGCGCAAGGCTGGAGCTGGTCGCGGCGTGGACCGCCACATTCTGGGCATGAAACTGTTGGTGCAGCCCGGCGAGCGCGTGCCGTTCTTCGAGGACCCAGTGATGGCGAGGGCGAGTCGCTGGCTCATTTCCACGAGTCATCTGACCAACGAGCTGTTCGACGGCTGGGGCTGGGGAGAGGTCGTGCCCGAGGGTCTCGGCATCGCGTACAGCGTCAAGAATGAGTCGATCCAGTTCAACATTGCCTGCCGCCAGCACGGCAGCTGGGGTGCGCGCATGGGCCACCTGCTCGAGGAGAGTCTCATCGAGATGCAGCAGCTCTTCGCCCAGTCCACGGAGGTCGGCGCCAAATTGTAGGCGGTGCACAGGGTCGCAGGAGCCGCGGAAAGTTAATGAAACCAAGCTGTAGTGCATCTTCGATAAAGCTCGCCGTGCATGAATAACACGACGCAGAGCAGTACGTCCATCTCCTATGTTGAACCTTTCATTTACGGTACTCGCTGAGCTCCTCGTGGAAGTGGTCGAGCGCCACTAGCATGAGCGCGTACGGCACGTTCTGCTTCATGACCGTGGAGCGCACGAACGGCAGGCCGGCCGCCACCGTGGAGACCACCGCGCCGGTCAGGTCGTCCTCTCGCTGCGTGGCCAAAGCCGTCTTGACGCCGCAGTAGAGGAAGAAGAAGCCCGAGAAGGCTCCTCCAGTCACGGCAGCTCCACGCGCGACGGAGCTCAGCGCGGCTGGCGCCAACTTGCCGTGTTGCTTCATGTACGTCTTGGCGCCGTCGACTACGCAGTTAACCGAGTTAGTATACACCTCAATGGCTATTGTATTAATAAAATGCACATCCACGTACTGCCTCCGAAGGTGGCGCCTGTGACGAAGCCCACGAGACTCCCAAAGATGAGGCGGTTGCGCATGTTTCGCAGCGCCACGGGCTCCATCAGCACGCGCAGACCCTTGCCGTGCTTGTCCTGGCTCTTCTCCGCCTCCTCACTCATGGCGCTCGGCCGCTTGGGCGCCTCGGGCTCGAACGACGACCAGTTCTGCGAGTCTCCCATGTCGATCACTCTTGTGGCCGAAAATGGGCAGCCAAAACGGACCCCTCTGTACGCATACATGTAGATTAAAACGACTCCTCTATTCGCATACAAAACTTAACCAAGATTGCCGTAATCAACATTCAAGATTCCAAGAGCTCCGATAAAGAGCATGATGGCCTTGACGTCGCCGCCCCGAGCGCGGCCATCAGCCTCCAGCCACCTGTACCAAGCTATACCGGACGTCAGCCCGCTGTACCCTCGCTCTCGGCTGGAGTGGCCGGCTTCCCCGGTCTACAGACGTCGAGTGACGACGCTGCGGCATCCTCGCGGCTGCGACCTGGTGCGGCCCTGCTCTTTGGCGTCCCAGATGACGCGCATGCTGCTGTTCAACGGCTGCAGTGCCGTACTTAGCGTACTTGCATCACTGCTCGTGTGGACGATGGCAGTACTGAGTGCGCTGCTCCTGCCGTTGTGCGGCTGCGGCGTCTCGGTCTTCAACGGTTTGCTGCACACGGTCTTCTACTTGTGTTGCACGGACGTCTTCATCTACAACGCGTTGGCGGCTTCCGCTGCTGAGTGCATTGATATGGACCTGGCAGAGTGGGGAGAAGCTGATAGCAGCAGTGAGCGGCACCCTTTGCTGCCCATTACGATGCCTCCACCGGTCGGAGGAGGAGTGATGCAGCCGTGTCCGAGGTTCGAGAGGTCGCTGGGTACAGTATCGCCGAGATCGGTGCTGGCCGCGGTCTACTTTGGCTGCTTCAAGGTGTTGATTGGCGCGGGGCAAATGCTGGCTGTGGGGCTGGTGCTGGGAGTACTGGGGTTCTTGATTGGCGACAGACGCGTGCCAATTCATCTGGACGCGGTGACGGTGCAACACCCGTTTGTGGTGTACACGACGGCGTTTGGCCTGCTGCTACTGTCGCTGGCACTGCTGCACGGAATGACGAGGGCGTCCAAGGCTGTAACGAGGTTCTTCTGCTGCGAGACCGCGTGTTGAAGAGGATGCAGGATTGACGGACGCTGGGACGAGGAGTGCAAGTGGTGGATGCGGTCATGGCCCCTTTGCCCCCCACCTGGCATTTTGACAGAGAGCGACTTCGGCATCTGTGGGTAACGATGCCTTCAACGGCCACGATCAAGACGCAGCGGAAAGTGGGTCACAAAAAGACTGTGTTGTGCTGCCGCAAGAACGCAACGAGCGTGAGCCGGGTGATCAAGCTTTCTTGCTGTCGGCTCCACGTCTGCTTCACTTGCCTCTCGAAGATCTGCTCCAAGGCCCTCAAGGACAAGACCCAAGCGAAGTGCTGGAAGTGCAGCAAGGAGGTCGCATTGGACCAAGTGGAGCTTGTGCTGAGCCGCTCCGAGTTCTCCACGTACAGCATGTGGTACCGCAACAGTTCTCGCGCTGACTGCGTGAGCTGCTCCACCAAGAAGGACACGAACGAGTTGCGAGTCGCGCCGTGTGGCCACTACTACTGCCTGACGTGCTTGTACTGCATGTGCCGACTCGCGTTGGGGGACCGCACGCTTGTGCCGCTTCGTTGCTGCAAGAAGGAACTTCCTGATGATTACGTGCGTGAGGCTTTGGTCGACTCGGCCGACTACGCAAAGTACCAGAAGCTCGTGCTGGAGAAAGACTGGAAGGTGTCGGATCTCCAGTCTGACGCCGAGTACACGGCGACGGTCAAGGCCGTGGGGGCGAAGCAGTGTCCCGGTTGCGGCATCGGCGTGCAGCGCGACTTCGGTTGCGTGCACATGACGTGCCCAAACGGCCACCAGTTTTGCTTCACGTGTGTGAAGCCGTGGGGCTCCTGCAACTGTCCGCTGATCCCGGAGCACGAGCTGCAAGCGATTCTTGGGGAGTGAATGACGCTGCGACTTCCGTGTGGTGGCTCCATAGCTCTACTAGTTGAACACGGTTCGTTGATCGCCTGGTGTTGTTTTGACGCGTCTTGACCTCTTTCCATCTTTGAAATGCCAACAAACTGAGAAAAACAGCGCCACGTCCCAAAGCATTTTCCGCCCGGTGGTTCTCGCGCCCACTTGAGCTTCTCGACAGAGCGACGAAGAATGGAGACGTGTCGTGCCGGGGCTCCGCTTGCTTCTCGCTGTTCGGGATGCTCCAGTGCGTTTCAGTGGTCGGCTTCGCAGCTCTACCCACTGCTTTGCGGCCATATTTTCTGCCGGTCGTGCTTGGTGCAGCGTGTTCACGCGACGTTTTCGTCGCGGACCGCCCCCGTGCAGTGCTGCATGAAAGCAGTTCCCCATGATTTCATCCGTGACGTCGTGGCGCCAGAAGAAGATGTCTACTATTCCTTCTTGCTCGGTCTGCCTCGTGGTGAGGAGAAGATGACTGAACACCAAGTGATGATGGAGAGCAAACCTCTTTTGATCACGAGCAGTGATGCTGTGACGAAGCAACCTGCGGTGTCTCCGCATGGTCACGCTGCCCAAGCTCCAACTGCTACTCCACCTCGTTATCTCACACGAAGTGCCAGGGCGAGACATGCTGCGGAGCAAGGTCCAAAAGAGAGCGATGTGAAGCTATCACGCAACCCACGCGTGTTCTGTGAGAATTGTGGTGTCGCAGTGGATACTGCGCCTTTGAAAGCTCCCTGCGGTCATGATTGGTGCCGAACTTGTGTGAAGACTGAGGCTCGCAGATTTCTCGACGCTTCCTCTAACACTCGTCCGGTGCCAGCAACTTGTTGTGGTCAATTGCTGACGCTGGAGCTGGTACGGCAAGTTGTCACGGGCCGAGAGCTGCTGAGCTACGCGAACAAGAAGGCGAAACACGTCAGTGTTGGAATGGACATCATTGTGAAAACGCGAGGGAGCAAGCGCAAGGCTGTAGGCGAAGACGCCGCCCCCGCGTCACGGAAGGCTAACGACAAGGCTACAGCCAAGAAGGCGAAGATAACGAAGATAACCACTGCCCCAGAGCAGAGCAGCGAGCGAATTTGTACCGCGTGCTTATCGCCGGTGGCTCGACCGGACAAGTGGCGCGTAGGCCCGTGCGGTCATGGCTACTGCCTCGCCTGCTTGGCGAAGATGGCAAAGACGAGTCTTACCAGCCGTGAAAGCGTCCCGATTCGTTGCTGCAAACGAGAATTCCCGATGGAATACGTGGAGAAAATGCTGACCCAGCGTCAGTTTGCGAAGTATAAACGCTTTCTTGCTGAACGCCACCCCAACGCCTCAAACCTTCGGTCTGACAGAGAGTACGCGGCGGTGGTGCGGCACTCACACGGCAAGCAGTGCCCTGTTTGCGGAGTCGGGGTAATTAAAGTTGCGGGATGTAACGCGATAACGTGCAGCCTCGGCCACAGATTCTGCTGGAAGTGCATGCAAACCAGATGCATCTGTGGGTGACTTTACCAGTACGACTGATTGAGAACCGAGCGTGAAGGTGGCGGAGATTTATTCATTTGTTGCGTCGGTGAAGGACTTGAACGGCTCAGCTATTTGATTTTTCTTTTCCTTTTCAATTGAAGATTTCTTCGATGTATGTGCGTTTGCTAATGTGTCTACTTACATCATGGCAATGAAGTGCTAAAGGCCCTGCTCGTATGGTAAAGCTGGGAAGGGCCACACAAAGTTACCACCTAACGGGCAGATAATTTTCCTTCAAACGAAGTAAGAAGTTCATTGTCCATTCGCGCATTCTCCGATTTCCCCGGTGGTGCTCAAGACGTCTTCTACCATGGCGCAAGTTCTTCAGAACGCGGGAGAGTTGAATGAAGTTGCTTCCGATGGCAACTTCGAGCACGTGGTCTACCTCAACTGCGACACGATTGACTTCATCGATGAAAGTGACGGTGTTGCAGTCGAAGCCCAACTTGCTGACGTCTACGCCTTGGAGGTGTATCACGAAGAGATCCGCCGTGCTGAGCAACGTGTGCTAGACGAAGCTGTTGCTCTGAGTTTCTACGCCAGGGAAGAGTACAAGTTGCTGCATCCCGCCGACGCTTCTCTGGAAAGTGAAAGTGAAGAGGATGAGTTGCTGGTTGTGGTGGATGGCTCGGATTTGGGGGATGGTGAGTCCAAGCCATCTCCGATCTGCACGAGCTGCCTGGAAGCTCTCCAAGACGAGAACTCTCGTCGTATTTTGACGTGTGGTCACCTCTATTGCAAGAAGTGCATTGCCACCCGCAGCCGCATGGGGGTGAGCGATCGCTCCATGGTGCCTGCTCACTGCTGCAAGAGAGAGTTCCCCACCGACTACGTGCGTGAGGCACTGGATGTTTTCGAGTTCACGACCTACGAACGCTTCCGAAAGGAAAAATCTTGGCGTACGTTTGATCTTGAGTCGGATCGCGAGTATGCTGTGGTGGTTCAGCAGAATGGTGGCGTGCAGTGCCCCGGATGTGGAGTGGGGGTGCTGAAGTGGACGGGGTGCAACCACATGGCGTGCTGCAACGGCCACCATTTCTGCTTCCTGTGCACCAGACAGTGGAAGACGTGCGCTTGCAACACCTACTAACGGGCTGTCCTCCCTTCCTGATGACCTTGGGGATGGAAACCATCGGTAACAAAGCGTAATGCATGTAGTGTGGTTTGAAAAGTGGATCAAAGTCTGTTGCTTCTTATCTTTTTTTCTTATGAAAATACAGGAGCACCTCGTTCACCTCTAGTCTGTACCAAAAGCCACCACCGATCAATAAAGCAGCAGCTCACGCTCCTCCTTATGGCTGAAGTCGCCGACGGTGGCTGCGAGTACGGGTGGGTCAGTCTGCTCCACGCTCGCCCCGTATTTATCATGGGAGATCAGGATGGAGAACTTCTGGACACTCGAAATGAGATCACCATTAATCCCCACATAGTCAAACTTGCCCAACAGATCGGTGTAGCCGTCCTTGTAGAATTCCGTCTTGGAGCGCCCACCTCCCGATGACACTTTGGCATACACCTTGACGTAGCACGATCGCACTGGTAGACCACCGTGCAGCACTTGCAGTATGCCGCACTGTGTCATGACGTCGACGGCCAGACTCGAGTTAAAATACGGTCGAATGATATCGATAGGCGGGGCGACGCTGCTTACTGTACGCGATGCTGGGATTTCGCGAACCCTGATCATCATCTGCGCCGCTCGCAGCTCGTACGGCAAGGGTACTGTCGTTTCAGCCAGGCCTGATTCCTCTGCAGCAGTGCTTAGAGCTACCGATTGCTGCTGACGAGGCTGAACCAGTAGAAGACTCGATGCGGACGCTGCAGAATCGGAGAACGTGTTGAACGGCTCCGTTGAGAACATGAGCTCCACGTCAATGGGATAAAATGCGAGCTCGCATTGTCCAAGCGACTGTGACAACAACGTCACCTCACCATCGCCAACAGTTGCTTCAAGCTTCACTTGGTTTCTGCGATTGGAGCTCGGGGTCGATCCTTGGTTTTCTCGTGCAGTCGTCCCAGCAGCGTCAACCACTTCCATATCTTCAAGGCGACCTAAACGCTCAGTCTCGAAGGCATCGTACTCCTCCACGAACTCCTGCATTTTCAGGAACCGTTGTCGCCAGCGCGGTTGCGGGTGCTCAGCATAACGTGAAATGGCTTGGCGAGCCACTGCAAACACTGGGGCTTGCTCACCATTGCTGCGGAAAAAGTCGAGGAAGGCAGCCAAATACGCGTACTGCACTGTGCTCTTTAGGCTCGTCGTTCCCGTAGCAGGCACCGCCTCCAAACGACTGAAAATCTTGATAGCATCGTTGATACGGTCAAACAAGATCATGTAATACGCCAGCACAAGCAGGTACTGGTTTTCCATCCGAGTGTGCGTTCCCAACCTCTGGCAAAGCTCTCCAAAGTACTGCCGTGCTTCCGCGTTTAAAACTCGCTTCCCCGACGTTTTTGCGGCCACAGTGGATCCCCACGATACCTGCGAATCCACTCTGCCAGCCACAGGATGCACGCGCCTCGTCAAGAAGGGTCCAAACTCGCAATGATCAAAGCGATCAAACGCCGATGCAAAACGCTCGTTACGATACAATTCCGTTTCATCAACGAAAGACGAGCAGAAGCCACTGCCCACGGACTGGATCAAATCACTTGAGCTGGCAAAAAACTCTCTCATTGTTCGCTGTTCACGATGGAGTAGTCCATACTTCCAGACGCCCGCCACAAAGATCATCTTACTCCTCAGATAGTCCACAGTGCCAAGGAAGAAGTTTTTGTCGTGGCACCGCCACAATAACTTCTGATAGTCGATCTTCACATCGGGTCTTGCCGATTCCATAAAATGCAACACTTCTGGCAACGATCCTCTGGCACTAACGTCAGTCCACGAAGCCAAATTCACACGCGTAGCAGTGCGAACTACTTTGCACGTTGTTGAGCTGTCTTGCAGGTTTGCCCAACCAACAACGAGCTCATCGACCGAGGCCCTTGCAGGGTACTGTGCAAAAATCCCTTCTTCGGGGAAGTAATAGGAGAACGTGAACTCGCTCGTGTGGTTCGGCGGTACACTTGCGATCTCGTTTTTCGTGTAAAACCCACTTGACCCCATCGGAAGAGAACCTTGTGGAATTTGCACCAGCAGGTTAACGTCTACGAGTGGATCGGATCCGATGTTGCTCACCGTGACGACCGTCGTATAAATTCTGTTCACAAGAAGCTCCGTGTTGGAGTCGCCATTTTCATCTCGGCGCTGTTGCTTCAGGATGAGCACGCTGTTTGCTGCTGGAGAACACTGGGCAGGGCCAATACTGCGATGGTACAGAACAACAGTGCTTGTGGGAGATAGCGTAACGTGGGTGTCAGCAGAGGAGGAAAGCTGCACTTGAGCCGGCTTCGACTCGACGTCAAGATCCAGCACAGCCAGGGCAAACAAACCCTCAGTAATTGAGCCCAGAGCTTCGGGGAAGTATGACGACACGAAGCGAGTCCGCGGTAGACCACCGTGCCAGCGCAAAATGTGCTCAGCGTACTCCTTCCAGAACATGTTGCTGCCTGTAAGTGCCGGTCGTTGGCTCGCGAAGAACTGCTTTTCTTGCACCTTGCGGACTTTGCCCGGCGGGATATACGGCGACTCTTGCTTGATTGTTTTGTTTTTCTTCTTGGTTTCCTCGTTTGGATCATCACTATCATCATCATCATCACTGTCGATGTCACTTTCGCTGTTAAGGCTCCGAACTCCGAAATCCTCATCGCATTCGACGTACGACTCGGTCGTCGTCTCGTCAACTTCGGTCACCGTTGTTTCGGTAGTTGGCTGAGCTCGTTGAGCAGCCGCCATCGCGAAACCAGAAGTCGATCCAAATGATGGGGTACTGGCACCAAAACCAAATGCCGTGGGTGCTGCAGGAGACGTAGGGGAATATGCAGGAGACGTAGGTGAGTATGCAGGAGGGGCCCGAGCATAGGAGTGTTGAGCATAGGCACGGTGAAGCATTCTTGGCATGCCTAGGTCTGAAGCGCCTGGTGGAGGTGGTGGTGCGCTAAATGATATCCCAGAAGCTAACTCGTTGGATCCGGGTAAAACAGGCGCGGTAGGCTCGACTTGGCCTTGAGAAAGCACCGTATTGAAAACACGAGTAAGTGCGGTCGTGCAGCCCGACGGATAGCTGGCTTCAATATCTCGGATGACAGCACGGCAAACACGAGTTTTTACTTCCGTGTCTGTCATTCGTTCGGCCACCAGTAGCTTTTCAACGCAACTCAAGCGCTGAAATGCTGCTGGATCGAGATAAAATCGCCGCAGGCTGGTCTCATCACCAAGAACGTAATAATCCATCAAGGACTTGCAGATCTTCGCTGCAATCAGTGGCTCTGCAGATTGCCTGAAAAAATGTGGGTCTTTCCAGAACAGGTAGAAGTGAAGATCATCACATGCGTTCGAGTAGTAAAACCTGTTCTTCTCTTTGGGGCTAATCTTCCACCAAGATTTCAGCTTGCTTGCCAGCTGTCCAACATCGGGTTCACTTGTAAGCGTCGGCCACAGATTGATAGCGCTCTCTATACTTTCGTACAAAGCGTACTTGCTGGAAAATGAGCGCGGAAGCGTCTTTACTTCTCCAGGACGTACACACTCGTGGCTGTCAACTTGGTGGAAATGCTCGGATGGAGTCAGAGCTTCGTCGACAGGTAGGCGGGTGTCGCGTTTGGGCACCATCAATCTGTTGTCATCACCCGGGAGTATCATTGCCAGCTCCTGCGTGCAGACATACCCACTTTCATTGTCGAATGCAATCGTGCAAACCTCAAATGGTCCCATCTCGCTTGTAAAAAATGGAAGACCGCTCAGCTCAAAACGCACGATTCCATCGGAGCCCACGAGGGACGAGGCAAGGAGCTGTGATTGCTGGCCCAGAAACGATATGCTTGGCTTCAGTTGGCGTGACGGTCTCCGACCACCAACAGCCATACTTTTCTTTAAAAGCCCGCGCGACGACGAAATTTCCTTCGCCGCCATAGTCTTAAACCCCGTCACCTTGTCGCCGGCTTCAACATTTACCACTTCCATGTCCGACTCGCATACAACGTGTGGGTTCTGGAGCAGAGTTGGTTTGGGGAGAGATGTCGATCCAAGGAGAAGGACCGAATTCTGGTTTGCTGCTGCTACCGCTCTTCGCCGAAGAATGTAAGCGTACTCATCGCTGATCTTGCGCATCTTCAAATAGTCATTCTCGAGTGGAGCAGACTGGTATGACAGCTTTGGCAAGGATACCCCAGAGGCGCTAATTGGCGACAGGCTGTCAGCCACAATCACCTCGCTCACTTTCTGTGACCGTACATCCAAGAAATGCTTCAGTTGCACCATCACATGGGTAGAGGTAATGGACGCATTCCGTAATTGAATCTCCAATACCACCTTCTGCTCGCCATCCCTCTTTAGTCCTTGCGAGCAAATTGTCAACGGTAACGTTCTTGTGCAAAGGAGAACTTGGGTTGGCTGGACGATCAATCCCATCGGCAGAGAAGGGTGCATGCTCTTCTTCTCACACACGGTGACAGGATACTTGAGTGCCAACGGTCGGAGGTACACGACGTACTTTCCAGCGCGCCGTACTCGAACCGCAATACCAACCGGACAGTTCACCTCGTTCTTAATCACTTCGACGCCTGAGCAATTGGATGCGTTTTGGAGCACGGTGTCCACAACTTCACATACAGACACAAGCCCCTCTTTGATCCATGTCCCCACCCTACTCGAAAATGCAAAAGAGATTGGAATCTCCACAACCTCTTCCACCGAGCAATTCACAATCTGCGGTCGATATGAACGCAGGTTTGGCAGTTCCCAACTGCATGCCTGCGAACTCCCAGTACGGGCTCCAAACTCCACCCCAAGTCGTATGATGTCTTGTAGTTGGCCCAACTTGATCTCTCCGGAGGCATCCGTCTGGAGATCCACCTTTATCACATCTGAAGAATGGGCGTGCCTGAAAGAACATTTCGTAGGTGCATTTGGAACTGGTTCTCCATTGTGACCAAGCACAAGAACGCGGAACTCGCTTGGACTGTACGGGTGTTCCCCTTCGATCGGCTTCCGGATCAAATGGCCTGTGTACGTGGTATCAAAGTTGTTCACTCGTTGAACGTCGAAGCGTTTGCGATAACTCACTTTGGGCAATTCGTTTGCGTCTGTCGCAACGTTTTGAGCGTTGGATCGAGAGACGCGCGCTTCCAGTGTGACACTGAAACTCTCAGCATCCATCGGTATTTCAAAGCAAGGAGGCTGGATTACTACCTCCTGCATGGACGCAAAAGATAGGACCTCCGTGTGAGAACTAGAGCCGACGTTGCTTGTGTTAACCAGCCCGAACTCAATCACCAACTTCACATCAACAAACAAGTCAAGGGATTCGCCCGTCGCAATATTCGCCACCAGTAAACGAGGGCGCGTAATAAGCTGAGCGAGGCAACCCGGAAGCAACTGCTCAGCATCAATGTGCATCTCGACGCTAATTCCAAATGACTCTGGCAGATAGCCGAACGATCCATGAAAGTCCGCAAAAGAATCGTGGCACAATGCGAGAGCAAACTTGTCGCTTGAAGTGACCTCATTCGGATGACGGAAAGGAACAACGATGTTCCCGTTTACGTCCGCTGTGTACTCACGACCATGTTGTGCTCTGCTTCCACCAGATTTCACGTTAAGGATAAGCGCACGAGCATCACGAAGCCCGTTCCCACGCTCGTCCAGCACTGTAAACTCATGCCCTTGAGTCGTAATGCGCTCAACGTAACGAAGGAAACCCCTGCGGAGAACAGCCCGGCAAGTCATTCCCCTTTCAAACACTTCAACCACAAACACGCCACGTTGGCAATTCTTCGTCGAACGAAACTCGATGGGCACTCGGGATTCCTGCCATGGCGAAAGAGAACTTAAATCCACCACCTGCTCTTCGGTTGGCAACAAACCGTCAAGGCAAATGTCGCCTTTGATTTCGCGACGCAAGCGTGAATAGTACTCCATCGTCTTGATCTCATACAGATGAGCAGTCAGCGTTTTCACATTGCGAGTGCGCACGAAAATTTGCAACGGATCTTCCGGCAAAAAGTAGGTCGGGTTGGATTCACAGAAAGCAACCTGTGATGAACTCGCCTGGCTCGACAGATCCTGTCCCTTGTCCTTCAGCTTCGCTGTCCAGTCAGCAAACTCGCCCTTACCCAGTTTAATCATCGTTACAGCGTGCTGTACATCCAAGAAGCTTGCATCCAAGTGAACTCGAAGTGGGCTGAAAACAGCTTCATCATCCAAAGCAGACGACCAAAGCGTCTTTAAGCTTTTCTCAATGATCTCGTCATGGCTGAATTGGGAAACACTTTGGAAACCACAAGACCCGACGTAATGAAATGCGCCCAACGTGCGGCCACCCGCGATCTTGACGTACTCCACCAGAGAATTCAACAACTCCGTCACAGCACTTGGGTTTGTCCAGCACATCACATTTAACAGCTCCAGCTTCCGGTAGAAAACCATCACCCGAATGCTATCCACCGCCTTCGAGGTAAAATCGCGCAAAAATTCCAGATACGTCGCGATATGCTGCAGCTCCTTCTCATTTTGAGCCTCGTTTCGTAAGTCCGAGCATTGAGCAGAATCTACCTCTGCAGCAGCTCGAAGAAGTTGCATTCCGCGGACAGCGTATTCGCTGTTGTCACGGAATAGCTCGGGCGATAGTTTTGCACATTCGAGCAGTTGCGGGAATGACAAGTGGCGATGAGCTGTCCGGAAGTTAAAGCTGGTGTTCTTGAAAGGGTCCTTCCGATGCTCGACATCCCTGACGATGATCTCCACGTATCTGCACCGGAAGACGCGCGCATATGTTAGTAGCTAGTCAAGCCGTCACTTATTAGCAGGCCCACGCACCCCGGGATATCCGCGTATTCAAACGCGTAGTCGTCCAGAAACACCTCAAGCATCTTCCAGCGCTCTTCCTCCGGCCCCTCCCAAGCACGGACCCTCTGGAAGACCTTTTCTCGCCCATACACGTCCAGCTTGTCCAGAATTCCCCTGAGCATTGCATCGCGCATCGTGCTGAACTGCAGCTGATGCAGCTTTTCCTGAATGATGGCATCCAAATCCAGTAGCTCCTCCCTACAGCAACAACCCACATCAGACAGTCGGTCCACACCAGCAGCACCAGCAGTCAACTCACTTTAACACCGTTGGATACGTCTCCTTCCTGGCCTCGGGCGTCACCCCTGCCGGCTCCGGATCCAGGTGGTTCACCTGCAGCGCCGTCGTGATCTGCTGCGTCACACTCTACACCGCCACACACCATCCTCCATTATGATAAGTACCCAATCGCCACTCTACCCATTCTACCCTCGGTCTACGCACCGCGATCTCTCCGCCCTGTTGCTTGGATGCTACGTCAAGTTCCAGTAGCAGCCTGCGTCTCTGGATCCTCTGCATCCGCTTGTAGCAGCCACTGCTCGCCAGCTCGCGCTCCGCCCCCTCCAGCTCCGCTTTGTCGCCCGCCAGCTTCTGGCAGGCCTCGTCGCTCTTGTCCTCTTCCACCAGATGTTGCACCTCCAGCAGTGAGCTCAAACCTGCGTAGTACCAGTAGTCGGGTGTACCCGGCACGAAGGCCTCGCGCACCAGCTGCATCTTGGCCGTCGGGCTCTCGGCCAGCGCGAAGGCTTCCTGGAAAGCCAACTGCGCCTCAGCGCTGCCCGAGGCGCCCTCCGCTGCCAGCTGCGCCTCGAAGCCCACCCTGACCATCACGAATCACTTGATCACTTGCTCACCCGCCCGCAGATTCGAAAGTGTGAGCGCCGCATTGACCACTTCAATCTTGGGTACGAAATTGTGTACCCAGTTTTGATTTGGGGGCTTCAACCACGTTGTTTCAGTACGTTGCTGTTTCAGCATGGGGCTCTTCGGCAAGAAGGACCGGAAGGGCCGAGTGGCCGAGGGCGGGGGTGGCGCGCTCGCTGCGGCATCTCCCGCGATGGCTTCATCAACTAAGAGCAAGGGCGGGGACAAAGCTGCGGGTCTTGATTTGTTCGGCGCCGACAGCGATGAAAGCGACGACGAGGCCACGATCGACCGCTACGCCAAAGAAGGAGACGAGAGTCTGGACGACGAGGAGGCCGCTGAAGCCGAGAAGAGGAAGGTGGCTGTGTTGAACTCCAAGGTGCAGACGCTTGTTGTAATACGTGATGATAGGGAGATGAGGTGCTGAGGCTGCTTTTGTAAAAGTTGTCGCCGGAGGAGCTGTTCAAGAAGTACGACACGGACGGTTCGGGCAATATATCGGCGTCCGAGTTCTTGGCTATGGTGCGAAGAAGGGCGGAGGGTTAGAATTATGAGGGCTTTGTTATTGATGCTGCTGCTTTTGCTGCTGTGTAGCTGCCGGATCTCGGGATTTCCATCTCGGCGGCGAAAGCGATGCGCATCTTCCGCAAGTGTGACACGGATGGAGGCGGCGAGATCGACCTCACGGAGTTCAAGATGGCCATGTTCGCTGTGGACCCCGTGTCTGGTAACCCGCTTGGATTCTCGCCGTCCACACTGTTGGGTCCGCGAGATGCATTTGAGCTGTTTGACGAGGACGGCACGGGGCAGATCGATGAGCTTGAATTTGCGGTACTGTGTGTGGTCTTGTGACGTCTTGGCTGCTGCGCTCATCGCTGACCAGGTGGTTTTGAACAGGATGTACTGGAGTACTTTGGCATGGATGTGAGCGATGGAAAACAAGAGAAGATTTTCAGAAAGTATGATAAAGACAAGAGTGGATACATTGATTATCGAGAATTCCGTTCGATGTGGGTCCGGCTGGTGGATGTGCGGGAGGAGCTATCGAAAAGGGGGGTCGAAGTACCGAAAAACACGCGGCTGTGGAAACAACAAGAAATGCTTGAAACGATCTTGGACGAGGAGGAGGCTCGCGAGGCAGTCGCTTTTGAAGAAGCGCAGAAGTTTCTGCAGCGACAGCGAGACAAAGAGTTCCGAGAGATGTTGGGTCGTAAAGCGATTGTTCGAGCGGAAGATGAGCTCGCCGCTGCCTTAGATGCAGCAGGACAAGTTTATATAATGGGCAGCGGCAAGTATGATCAGTTCGCTGGTGACCCCGTCACTCGAGATGAAGACTTGTTCCCTGGGTTTAAGGAAGTGAGTGAGATCTGGTCTTATCGTGTTAACCCAACTAGCCAACAATCTCAAGAAGCTAAACCAAAGGTTGCACCGAAAGCAGCAAAACAAAATAAACTCTCCGACCAAGCTCCGCAGAACTCAAAGGTGCCCGCTTCAAAGTCGCGACCGACGCCAAGTTCTCTCTCTCGCTCCGGAGAAAAATCCAGCGCGACAGCGTCGAAGTACGTGCGTCGAAGATTAGAGAACAAGCGATGGAAGTTTCGGAGCCCACCAAGGTTAAACAAACGCACAATTTCACAGACAAAGACACATATTCGAGAAATATCTCGAGAAAAGGAATTGCCGAACGAGCTCATCGAAGGGGACCAGCGTACAGACTCAAATGCGCCCACGGAGTCGTCTGAAGTTGAAGAGATCGCTCATGATGAAAGCAACCAGGACGAGGAAGAACTGGCTAAGTTATTCTTTGAAAACCGAGAGTTTGTTCGAAGCCTCAGGTTTCGATCAACAACTCTGATGACAAATACCGGACCTCTGTGGGGAAGAAGCGTCGTCCAAGGCGCAATTAGTGACAGCGTTGCTTTTGCGGTGACAAGTTCAGGGAGCGTTTTCAGTTGGGGAGGGAGAAATAGCACGTGGGGGGCCTCTGCTCGACGACTAGCCGGGTTTGATAGCGATTCGGATGACGAGCACGAGGGAACCGACTCCAAGAAGAATAAAGAGTCAACACAGACTGGCATGCAGTGCAAGATTACACCCCGGTCTGCGCTCCAAAAGATGTGTTCCGCTGAGCAGGTAGGCAGATCCCTATGGTGCCGAGACGTAAGTTGGTCTAATATCTCTGTATACAGCTCGAAGGACTACGTGATCCGGATGTGGAAGCGAGAGAAGAGGAGCAGCTGCAGATTGAAGCTAGAGAATTTGAGGAAACCCAACGCTACGAAAGGTGTTCGGGGCATGTTAGTAGTCATTCATCTTCTCCAGTTCTGATCTATTTTGTTGTTGCTATGAAGACTGAAACGAGTGGTCATGTACTATGACGTGTGGGAGCCGCCTCCTAGTAACGCGACACGACTGCTGTTCATGGAGCAAGTTCTGCTACCCAAGGTTGAATACGAGCAGCTGTCGAACTCGGCCCAGTTGCGTGGGCTCGTGTTTGAACAGATAACCAAAATGGACTTGTCACTCGCTCTTGGAGAATGCTTCGAGATCGAGATCGAAGTAAAGGGTGAAACAGGGCACAATTTATTCAAAGAATCAGAGCGATCAATCAAGGTGGGGGTGGGTATGTGGTTCAGATTGAGTTCCTGATAAGCTAATCCGTGATTCCGAACGAATAGGAATACAGCGAAGACAAGCGCCACCAAGACAAAAGGGCCAGTCTGGTCCAAGCGGTAAGTGAGATCCTCCATGTTGTATGAATGGAGAATTTGACTCACTCCGCGTTCGATGGACAATTAGGAAAAAGACAAGATGCTACAGGAGGTAATTTAGGCGTTGATATCGCCGGCTTACACGTAAAATATACTAACCAGCTGTAGTGGCAAGATGTCAAAGTATTGCGTGAGAGAAGGCACGTCAAGCGGGAAGAGGATGCGAGAGCAAGAATTATCGAGAAAATCAACCGCGCAGTAAGAGCGACTGCGCTTGTATTTCTACTCATATGTACATGTCGGAGGCTAAATTCTTCGCCTGGTCAGGATCTTGCCTACGAGTCCAGAGCTTCTCGAAAGGTTGTACAGCTTGAAGACACAATTCCTGAGTTCACCACTCGAGGTGAGAATGCTCGAATTGAGATGAGCGGGGTCACTACAAGGTAAGGTGGAAAATTAATATCCAAAGCTGTGAGTGCTTGGATCTCTGATCGTTTTATTTCGAGTTAGAGGACCGCCGCTCCACTCTCCGAGGGGTGCAGTGGTAAGATGTGGAGTATGTGCATTTTGTTTCTTAATGGACCTGAGGCTCACCTAATACCTTGCAGGCTGTGGCAAATGTTTCGGCCGGGGGTTCTCACGTGGCGTTGCTGATGCAAGACGGGTAGGGGTATCAAAAGATCATCCCAACGCTCAAGCACTCATTTTGCTTGTTTTGGTCTTGAGGTCACTGTACACCTGTGGAATTGGCGCAAGCGGTCGCCTGGGTCTTCAGCCAAATGAAAGAGGGGCGATCTGTTTTGACGCAAACCATCCGCAACGTGTCGAAGCTTTCAACGTATGGGGTGTTATGTGCATCTAAGCTTCGATTTGTGTTATTAATCTTGCGGGTGTCTTGTAGGATCTTAGCCTGCGTCAAGTCTCGTGCTCCTTTTCGCACAGCGCAGCTATCGACTCTGACGGTGCACTATACACTTGGGGGTCAGCATGCAACGGGAAGCTGGGCGTCGGCATCGTTGAGGATGAATACAAGCAATACTCCCTCACACCACTGCTCGTCAGATTTCCTGGAAAGCGCAAGATTCGATCAGTATCTTGCGGAGCTTCCCACAGTGGGGCAGTGTCCACAGCCGGCGAGTTGTTCATGTGGGGGTCCGCGAATGGTGGTCGTCTTGGTCTTGGACCCCATGTAATCGATACGATCGTTGTTCCGACTTTGGCGAGGGACCTCTTCACCAAGAAAATTAGGGTATGGCAGGTCTCTTGTGGAACAGCACACTCGGCAATTTGCACGGAGGTCATGTCCGAGTACAACGGAGGGAGCAAGAAGCTGCTTGGTGGTCAAGTGTACGTGTGTGGTGGTGCAACTGCCCTCAGTCGCTACGTATTATCTTGGGAGCGCGTACCAGAGCTGGATGGTATTGGAATCCGGCAAGTGGCCTGTGGTGGCAGTCATACAGCTGCTGTATCTTCGTACGGCGAGCTGTACACCTGGGGTCGAAATTATCATGGCTGTACAGGCCATGATGCCAGTGTAAGTATTTTCTCGTGATTTCAATCGTGCTAGTTGGTATTCACTCGTCGTTTGGCAGCGTGCATTTGTGGAAAAACCGGAGCTACTCAAATGTCTTCATGTGGAGCCGTATAACCTTGCGCTTGGCAAGCCGTGCCGTCAGATCACCGTTTACAACGAGCAAGGGCCCCATCTTGCGGTCAACGGGGAGATTGGAGGGGCTCTGGCGACTTGCATTCACACCCACGTAAGACTCGCTATAGTGCAGTTGCGCCAAATGCTCTGTTAGTTGTCGTACTAATCAATATCTGTCCTATTGTGTAGCTGGAGGACAAGCCTTGGTGGGAAGTAGATCTGGGGCAGCCTGCTGTCATCGAGAAAATTCGGGTGAGTGCATTGCTTTGTTCATTCTCGAGTTCATTCTCGAGAGCTAATACAACGGCGGCTTGAAGTTGTGGAATCGAACGGACGAGCCGTTGAACCCGTCAAGAAGCAGATCCGAGTACAGCGCTAGGCTTTTCCCATGCTGGATTTTCGTCAGCGAGTTCGCGTTCAAGGATCTGGAAGGCAAAGAAGGGTGTGTGCATTAACTGAAAGCCCTTGCGCTGGACCTTAAATGGATGAGAAACTTACGAGAAAGGTGGTGTGCCGTGGTGTAACGTAGTCTGCGAGCAGCAAAAGTGCAGTCGTGTGCGTTCGAGTTGTTCCGAACCAACAAGCGCATGACGGAGTGGATACTGCCCACGGCGAGCACTGTGGGGCAGTTTATTCGGGTGCAGCTGCAAAACAAGAACTTTCTCCATTTCGCGGAAGTCGAGGTGATCGGCGTGTACTCCGCGTTCAAGTACGTAGGTCGCGTCGGCACGGTGCAATGCAGTGCAGACGCAACGCTGGTCGTCATGCCCCCTACCTCCACCCAAAGGTAGGTTTTACAATGTTGATTTCGACCACGCGACATTGCAGTGTGCTAACGCAACACCTTTCTACCCCAGTGCGCTGGACGACTACTACCTGCGCGCCATCCAAGCCGACGCCGACCACGCCACCATCTTGCGTCAGTACGACGCCTATGAGCGCTCGTTTCGCAAGTATGGCCGCGGCACGCCGGAGACGCTGGACGGTCCGTGCCGCCTCTGTCGCGTCTTCCACGACTGTGAGATCTGTGAGTTCTACGCGTCCGCCAAGTACAGCCACCGATCGTTGGCCGGCAGCGGTCTCAAGTCGCTGCCTCTCCGCCTCGTCGGCGACCGCATGGGCCTCACGGTGCGTCGTGCAGCAAGAAACAACATTATTAAAGTATGTACGTCACTAACCGAAAGTCGCACCAACTGCAGGAACTCGTCCGAGTTGCGCTGGCCGAAGGCACCTTGGAGGCCGAGCAGCAGGAGCAACTGCGACAGGAACAAGAGGCCGCCGAGCAGCTCCGCAAGGCTCGAGAACAAGCTGAGCTAGAGCTCGAACGCCAGAGAGCTGCCGGTAACAAGCGCCCAAGTCGACGGCTGACAAACTTCAACTTCCTCAAGAAAGTGTAGCCATATCCGAAAATAAACGTTAATTTCGGGTCATCTTTTTGGCGGGAAAAACGTCAGTGTTGAATTTTCCCACCCAAGTCAAGGTCTTCGTACCGTAGAGTGTCAATGCTGCTCAACGCGCTGCGCAGCAAGGCGCGCTCAAACGGCCCGTCACAGAACAGCGGCGGCTCCTCAGGCGGCTCCAAGAAGCAGCGCTCCATCCAGGACTTCTTCTCGCAGTCCTCGAGCGACAGCAGACGCCAGGGCAAGACGCGCAAGGCTCGACGCTCGCTTGAGGCGTCGGCCAAGGGCAGCAGCTTTAGTCAAGCGGCCATGGAGGACGACGACGAACCCATGACCGTGCAGAAACGCATCGACTACGACGTCATGGACGACGAGAGTAGCGAGGAGCCCATGCTGGGGGCCTCTCAAGGCCCGAGACCCAAGAAGATCGACTTCACGGGCTGCTCCAGCCAACGCAGTGAGCCTGACCTGGAGCCCCAGCACACGCCCGTGCGGTTCGGGCTGCCGCCCACGAGTCAGGGCTGCTACACACCGATGCACCAGTTCAGCCAGGACGACATGGACTTCCTCACGCCCAGAGATCAGCCTGTGGTGCCGCTTTCCAACCCAACGACGCCGTCGCCGCTCAAGAAGCGGCCGAGACTCGACAGCGGCGCCGATGTAGTGCAGGAAGAGCACGTGCAGAACCTTACACAGGACATGACGCACATGGACGTCCGGCACGCGAGACGAGGCCCGCCGTCTTTCTCCAGCCAGTCGTCGTCCATGGACACAGGCTCGCCCAAAGTGAACGTTGTAGTGACTGCCAAGAGGCCAAGACCCAACGGGTGAGTTTCAACTGCAGCAGTTGTTGCTGTGGTGTTGTGTTGCTCATTTGTGTGTACTTTTCATGTTTTTTGTTGTTGAACGTGAAGCAGAGAGCAAGCGGCGTCTTTCTTGTCCGCAGAGAGCTACGTGAACCCGTTCGCACCCGAGCCCACGACCGAGTCCGGGAAGAAGAAGATCTCGAGACGCAAGCGACGATCGTTTCCGTCTGCGTGGGTGGGAGCCAAGAGCGGACCGCCCGTTTCCAAGTACCTGTCGGAATTCTCGGAGCTTGGGGTGCGTTGATTGCTTGCTTGCGGTTTTCGTCACGATATGGAGACGGCGTTAGACTTACATGCGTTGCGCTGTGCTGTCTGGCAGTTGATCGGTTCGGGGTCCTTTTCGAAGGTCTTCAAGTGCATGAAGAGGATCGATGGCTGGGTGTACGCCGTGAAGAAGAGCAAACGCCACTTTCGCGGAAAGGCTGACACGTACGTGAAGTTGTCTACTGTTTTTGCTGTTGTGAACGCGCGAGCACGCACTCATATTGGTTTTCACTGTTGTGCACGCAGTGAGCGCGCTCTTCGGGAAGTTCAGGCATTAGCAGCGCTGAGTGATAGCAATCACATCGTGCGGTACTTCGACGCCTGGATAGAAGACGACTTGCTCTACATTCAGCTTGAAAACCTGGAGGGCTGCTCATTGGCAGGCTTTGTCAACAAGTATGCGCCGCACAAGGTTCCGGAGGAGACGCTGTGCAAGCTGCTCTGCCACATTGCACAGGTAAGAAGACGGTGTTGTTCTGGGCCTGAAAGCAAGCTCACTAACCGAACATCGTGCATTCTAGGCTCTTTACGACATGCACAGCAAGAAGATGGTCCACATGGACGTCAAGCTCCAAAATGTCCTAGTCGGCCCAGGAGAGGTCTACAAGGTATGCTCTGCCATGAATTGACTAAGCTTGTTACATCATTGTGCTAACTTGTAGCGTTGCCCACCTTGGCGTAGCTGGGCGATCTGGGGACTGTCGCCCACCTGGACGGCAGCATGGAGATCACGGAGGGCGACAATCGGTATCTGAGTCGGTGCGTGCTATGGCTGTGAGGGTCTGCCTATTGCCAAGAGGAGCTCGTGAGCGCTAACCTGTCGGTTTGTGTTTCTCTCGCAATCCAGAGAACTGCTCGAAGGCAACCGGAATAACCTGCGCGCCGGCGACATCTTCGCGCTGGGAGCCACGATCTATGAGCTCGCGCTGGGGACGACGCTGGCCAGTGGCGGCGAAGAGTGGCAGAAGATCCGCGACGGAGACATCGCCATGTTCCGGTACGTGTGCAACTGCCTGCTTGCTTGCGTGCGAGCCAACCGCTCTAACCCTCGCGTGCGCTTCACCTGCTTGCTACAGCCAATACTCCAACTCGCTGCAGCACCTGATCGCCAGCATGATGCACCCGGACGCGCTGCAGCGGCCGCTCGCCGAAGACATCCTGCAGCACGAGGTGGTGCTGCCCTTCCGCTGAAAGCAGACAAAACTCCTGCACGCCGGGTACACGACTTGCATGGCCCCACCAAATAAACTACCCCTTTTTGATCAACTTGGAACTGCGGTGCCGCACTGTGACTGGCGGACAAGCGTCAAGCTGATCATGATCCGTGACATCATGGATTTTGGCGGTGCGAGTCACCATCCAACTTCGATTGCAAGTCCTGTTGCACTTTCCCTGACTATATGGGGTATCTTCTGACTCAACAGCAGCGTCCCCGGTCGTTTCACAGCCACACACGTCAAGGCCGCGTCCCCACAGGCTCATTCCAGGACGAGCGGCGCAGCAGGCAGAGCGCAGCGCTTCCAGCGACACCATGGCGACCACCAAGCAGCCGTACCAGTTCCCGACCCTGACGGAGATCAAGCGGTCGCTGCCCAGCGAGTGCTTCGAGGCGTCCGTGCCGCTGTCGCTCTACTACACCGTTCGCTGTCTGGTGATCGCGGTGGCTCTGGCCTTCGGTCTGCACTATGCCCGTGCGCTGCCTCTGGTCGAGTCTTTGTGGGCGCTGGACGCCGCACTCTGCACGGGCTACATGCTGCTGCAGGGCATCGTGTTCTGGGGCTTCTTCACCGTGGGCCACGACGCCGGCCACGGCGCCTTCTCCCGCTACCACCTGCTCAACTTCGTCGTTGGCACGTTCATCCACTCGCTGATCCTCACGCCCTTCGAGTCGTGGAAGCTTACACACCGTCACCACCACAAGAACACGGGCAACATCGACCGCGACGAGATCTTCTACCCGCAGCGCAAGGCCGACGACCACCCGCTGTCGCGCAACCTCATCCTGACGCTGGGTGCGGCCTGGTTCGCTTACTTGGTCGAGGGCTTCCCGCCTCGAGGCGTGAACCACTTCAACCCGTTCGAGCCGCTGTTCGTGCGTCAGGTCTCGGCCGTGGTCATCTCGCTGGCCGCGCACTTCGCCGTGGCGGGGCTGTCCATCTACTTGAGCTTCCAGTTCGGGCTCAAGGCCATGGCGCTCTACTACTACGCGCCCGTCTTCGTGTTCGGCAGCATGCTCGTCATCACCACCTTCCTGCACCACAACGACGAGGAGACCCCCTGGTACGGCGACTCCGAGTGGACCTACGTCAAGGGCAACCTCTCGTCCGTGGACCGGACCTACGGCGCGCTCATCGACAACCTGAGCCACAACATCGGCACGCACCAGATCCACCACCTCTTCCCCATCATCCCGCACTACAAGCTCAAGCAGGCCACGGCGGCCTTCCACCAGGCCTTCCCCGAGCTCGTGCGTAAGAGTGACGAGCCGATCCTCCAGGCCTTCTTCCGAGTTGGCCGTCTATACGCCAGCTACGGCGTCGTGGACATGGACGCCAAGGTTTTCACGCTCAAGGAGGCCAAGGCGGTGTCTGAGGCCGCGGCCAAGACCAAGGCCAACTGAGAGGCACGCACGTACACACAGCCACGAAGGTTTCATTAGGACAGGCTTGAATGTAATAACACGTTTGCTCCTTATCATTTTGCATGGCCAATGCCTGGATACTGAGCAGCATGGAGCATGGAGCATGGAGCCCCACGGCGATAACTGTGAGGCTTGTCCGCTACCCATCCATCTGTCAAAAACGCAAGAGAGCTCAGGAATTTGCCGACTCGAGGCTTGGGCCACGCGGCAATGAAAGACCAAGTTCTGTAAGGTGATGCAAGGACAGCTTTTCCGCTGAGCTTGCGCGCAGTATACTAAGACGACGTGCGTATCTCGCTCGTGGGGACCAAAGCGGAGAGCTACTATTCACACGGTGCTACCAAATCTCCCCGCCGCCCACAACTCCATGCTTTCTATGCACGACGACACCGAAACACCCAACGCCACCACCACTGCTCGCTCACTTCTCGCCTTGTTGTCTTGCACCGCGCTTTCCCTTGTTGTCAAAAAGTTTGCACAGTTCACTGTATGCTCTTCCGAGTCTCTTCTCTCCTCCTGCCGGCGATAACTTAGAGCAGCAGCACGTTCTCCTTGGGAGTCATGCCGCCGCCGCCACCGCCGTTATTATAGCCCTCCATCGCGACGGCGCCCTCGGGCGTCGAGAGCTCGGACTCCTTGCCCTTCTTCAGCAGTCGCGCGCCGGCTGCAATAGCTACGACCGCTAAGCAGCCCACGACGATGGCGATGATCGAGCCGAGGCCTAGGCCGCCGTCCGAGGACGAGTCGGACGCGTTGGAGCCGTCGCTGAGAATGGACCCGGGGTTGAACTCGGCCTGCTGATTTGCCGAGCTGCTGCCGGGTGAGATGGTGTAGCTGCCGGACGCGGACTCGGAGGACCACGAGTTGGAGCTGCTGGAGTTGGAGGCCGCCGACGAGGCGGAAGAGGCAGTCGAGTTGCTGCTGCCGGTCGCGTTACTGGAGTCTGAGCCACCTGCAATGACAGTGCCAGGATTAATATCCCCTGAAGAGGAGAAGGTGGCAGTAGAAGCACTAGAGGCATTACCATCGGAGCCGCTGGCGGTCGAGCCCGAGCCGGAGCTCGCGTTGCTGCCACTGCTGCTGCTGGTCGTGGACGAGCTGCTGGCCTCGCTCTTGGAGCTGCTACTGGCCGTGCTCTTGGAGCTGCTGCTGGTCGTGCTCTTGGAACTACTGCTGGTCGTGCTAGAGGTCGACGACGACGCGCCCGAGAGCGTGACGGTCTTGCCGTCCTTTGTCAACGTGCCGTCCGCGTTCACGTAGACGAGGTCCGTTCGGCCCGACGCCGCGCAGCCCATGATGGGCGTCTCGGGCAGCAGCGCGCAAGCCGTGCCGGTGGGGCACGCGCCCACACCCTGGGACAGCCCTGATGCGTAGTACGTGCCCGAACAGGGGTCTGAGGAGACGCATTGCACGCCAGCCACGTCCAGCACACTCACCGTGTACAAGCAGTCTGCAGCACGAGGCGAAGCGTTAGCATTTAAACACATTAGACACTTTAGACACTTTAGACACTCTAAACACTTTAGGGGGACGTACCGTCGGCCGCTGCGCTTTGGAGAAGCAGAAGCGCGCCTGCCACTGCGAGTCTTGGCCACATTTTGCCTGAATTTCCTGTCTTGGTGGAGAGCCTAAGCTTGTGCTGATCCGATTCGGTCCGGGAGGGAGGGAGGGGGGGGTCGTTCGCTTCCTCTTCCTTGCTTTGCTCTTTTCGTCGCTACCGCCGCTGCGCGAGAATACCGAGGAACCAATGTGGTTGCTTCCGGTCGGTTAGCCTTCCGTTTTGCGAGAAGACTTGGGGAGTGAGCGCTACTTACGCCGCCCAAACAGCAGGCTAGCTGCGGTGCGCGACTTGTCGGGCACCGGCTCTTTCGCGGGAGAAAACTGGCAGTCGGTTGTAGCAGTGGACACTGCTGTCACCGACTCGCCGAGTTTTATTGACCAGATCGAGAGCCAGACGACCAGAATCGTCGAGTTGCCTGCAAAACGCCGGCCTCTACGCTGCGTAGCTGCTCGACTCGGGAAGGCGGACCTTCTTGTTGCAGACGTCCGATCGGCGCGCCCGACGACACCGCGGTACATGTACCAGTATTGATGCAGTGCCTTGTGCTTTGCAGGAGCGCTTTTAGCGCCGCCCATAATGGACGGCCATGTGGCGCTCACGTCTTCGCTGCTGCTGGCGCCATGGTGGCTGGACCACCTGATTACCATCGCCGTTCATGGCAGGCTTGGGCTGGCCGGCATCCAGATGCTCACTTGGCGCACGGCTGCCTGACCTGCCGCGGCAACGTCGCGCTTCTCCACCGTCGGCCTCTATACAAAGGCCACCACCTCCGCGCAACCTCTGCGAACCAGCGTGTGTGTGTCCAGGCGGGTCTTGCATTGACATCGCCATTGCTGCTTGGTGCCACTGCTGCTTTGACCTGTTAGTCGACGAAAAGGGAAGACGAGCCATGTGACGAGCTCAGCGGTGCTGCTGGTGTGCTGCTGAGTGCCAGTGGCAAGTGAGGACAGCCACTTCAGCGCTGCCGCGGCGCAAGCCAGAGACGACACCATCGCCATGGGTTCGGGCTTTCGCGATGATCTTACGATGTCTGCATGCACGAACTGGTACTTCAAGAAGGACATTTCAGCAAAAAAACAGTTTATCGAGCCTGTTCTCCTACCGAGTGTCAAACTTGCAATGAAAGGCTTGAATTGAATGGCATTTTCAGTTCACCTGGCGTAAAACTTGACCATTCAATGGAAAGTCAGTAGGAAAATAAAAGCAGGCATCGCTCGGTCTCCTCCGATCCATGTAGGATGCACTTCAATCGCGCTGCGTCGCCAAGCGCCGAAACAAAGAGCTACTCACGATGCGCGAGGACTCACCAATGCAGACCGTGCCCAACGTGTCTGCCAGTTTACGCGTATCCACGCTTGGTCTTGGAGTGGCTCTGGCGCTTGTTGTGGTGCTTGGGCTTATGGTGGCGCTTGGGCTTGTAGTGGCGCTTGGGTTTGTACTGGCTGTACGAGTTGTTCGGCTTGGGGGTACTAGTCGGAAGACGAGTCGCGGCGGGTGGACGAGTAGTAGTTGGAGGACGCGTCGTGGTTGGAGGACGAGTAGTAGGCGGCGGACGAGTCGTTGTTGGTGGACGAGTCGTTGTGGGTGGACGAGT
>JAABLK010000223.1:0-40107 GCA_012295415.1 Phytophthora chlamydospora | reverse complement strand
AGTCACCTTGGACTACCTGCTGAAGCAGCAGGCGCCAGTTCGTGTTGCCAGTCGAACGCTGTCCTCTGACAGAAGCAACAGTAAACCCAGCAGTGCTCGAACGAAGGCTGTTCCTCCTGCGTCAAGGGACCCAGCCAGAAGCAAACTGGCCGCGAAGTCACGCACCTTGGCCGGAGATGCGAAAGCCTCAAAGAGGACGGCACTAAGACGGAGCAACAACAACGAAGAGGAGTAGCACATGAAAACACTTGAGGCAGACGCTGGGCATCGCTATACAAAAAGAGCTTGTTGAGACTAGCGTCTTGGACGATCGATAAGCTAAACGGAAATGGTCTTCGGCTGCCCGCTCGCACTCGTACTCATGGCCCTTACATCGCTGCGTAGTCGGTCTCGAGTGCACGTCCCCCAGTAGCGCTCAGGTCAGCGAACAGGTTCTCCTCGCGCTGGCGAGCGATCGCCCGCTGCTTGAAGAGCACGGCGCCCACGACGACGGCCGCGAAAACGACGCACGCAATGACGATTCCGGCGATGGCTCCCCCGTCCAAGCCACTCGACCCGCTGGAGGTGTTGCCCTCCGAAGTGGAGGCACCCACCGTGCTGGATGCGCCGGTCGCGTATGCGGTGTCCCCGGCAGACGCATCGCTTGTTGTCGTCGTCCCAGTCTTCGTTGCAGACGGTGCCTCGGTAGTCGCAGCTGGTTTCACGGTCGTGGACGCTGCAGTTGCAGTTGGATAACGTGTCGATATGCCTCCGCCATTGTCCCCCTCAGTGGTTGAAGCAGCCGGTGTTGGTTCAGGTTCGTCGTAGGCCTCGGTCGGGGATGGCGTTGGTTCACTTCCACTTGGGGTCGACGGGGCTGGCGTTGGCTCATCAGGTTCGCTTGGCTGAGATGGAGCAGGGGTGGGCTCGCTTGTTGCTGGCGTTGGGGTCTCATACGGCCTCTCCGTCGGCGTCTCGGCTGGGCTCTCCGTCGGCGTCTCGGTTGGGCTCTCAGTTGGCGTCTCGGTCGGACTTTCCGTTGGCGTCTCGGTCGAAGGTGTCTCTGTTGAAGTCGCAGTCGGCGTTTCGGTCGGACTTTCCGTTGGCATCTCCGTTGACGGCGTCTCTGTTGGCCCCTCCGTTGGTTGCTCGGTCGGCGTCAAGGTGTATCCGTTTTCACACTCGTAGCGTTCCCCGTCCCCCCCAATGACCTTTATGCAGTGCTTGAGGTCCTCTTTACACGGTTTCGGAGCCTTCTTCCTCGGGGGCTTTGTGGAAGCATCTGACGGTACCGGTGCATTCTCCTTGAGCTCTTTCCAGGCTTCATGTACATCAGACACGTTCGGAAGGTGCTCCGTGTAGTCGTCGTTGGCGTGAGGATGGATCGGTGGCAACGTAGGCGGCAGAGTTGGCACATCGCAAGGATCGCAATCGTCTTGGTCCCACCGCACATTTTCATCACTGACAGTCGTCGTTTGCATTAGTCCATCGCTCCCTTGCACTTCGGCGTCCTCGACAGGTTCATCAACAGGGGTTTCCACAGGTTCTTCTTCAGGTTTGTCCTCCTCTGGAGGCTCGACAGGTTCATCAGCAGGGGTTTCCGTAGGTTCCTCTTCAGGTATCTTCTCCTCCGGATGCTCGGCAGATTCTTCAGCTGGAGTTTCCACTGGTTTCTCTTCCGGTGTCTTGTCCTCTGGAAGCTCGGCAGGTTCTTCAGCAAGCGGGGCCGTAGGTTCCTCTTCCGGTTTGTCCTCTGGAAGATCGGCAGGTCCTTCAACTGGGGTTTCCGCAGGTTCCTCTTCCGGTTTATTCTCCTCGGGCTGCTCTTCCGATTCGAGACCTCTTAGGAACAAAGCATGACCTCCTCTCCACGGGACGACATCGTCTACGGTGTGACTATTGCCTCGAGTTTCTCTGGCAGAAGCTCTTTTGGCCACCTCATCCGAAGAAACGCCACTTTCAGTGCGATCAGATCCCAGCTTGGGCTTGTTCGTCTGCTCTCTCACCAACTGGGGCTTCCCACCAGTCCAAGGAATCACAGGCCCCAGCGCGTCCCGATACACCGTGCTTTTGCCTTGAGTCTTTTCGTGATACTCCGGCGGAGATGTTGGCGCATCTGTACTGGAATACGTTACCGCCTTGCTTCCTTCAGCCTTCCACACTATCCCTTTGTCGTGATTCACTCCACTTGAGGCAGAAGATGGCTCAGAGCTTGCTTGCTCACTAGGAGACTTGGGGGCATCCTCGGACAGAGCAGAAGGGAGTTCGCTTGGCGGCGGATTTGTCTTCTCATCGTACGTGGGGGTCATTTCTTCGCTGTACGGTGGACTTGCCGTCTCACTGGACGCGGCGTTTGACTGCTCAGTCGTTTGGGAGCTCGTCTTGCCATCGTACCGCAAGTCAGCTTCCTTGTACAAAGTACTCGTCGTCTCACTCTCCACAGGCGCTGTGGATTCCTCCAAGGGTACCTCAATGTTGCCATCAATCGACTTGTGCCACCCACCCCTGCGTCCATTTCTTGACGATCCCGAAGAGTACTGTTGATCTTCAGGGTCTGAGTCGATATCTTGCGTAACCTTCGCGACGTTGCCAGCTGAAGCATACTCTCCATCGCGAATGTGTCTCCCCCGCTTCAACCTTAGTGGTGTCGCCTCCGTGGTCGGGTATGCTGGGGACTCCGAATCGTCGTTGTCCTTGTGAGAATCTGCATCTGCTACTTCATCAGCTTTGCCGTCGGTAGCAGCTTTGCTCGCAGAAGTTCCCTCCGCATCGTACTGAGAATTATCCAGGGCGTTCGAGTGCTCACCGAGCGTTGCAGCGGACGGGGAATTCTCACGCTTGACGTCTTCGGAGTCGTCATACGGAGCTTTCTCTTCCGGGACCTTGGTTTTGTCAGGCCGGCTGGCTTCTTCGCTGTACACCGCAGTCGTTGAAGCATCCTGACGCAGTGCTGCGCTCCGGCCGGTGGACTTGTACGGATCACTCCATTTGTCGTCGTCCAGACTTTCTGGAACCAGGTCGTCTCGATGGGCTTCCTTCGCCTTTTCGTCGTACTGGTCAGCCTGCATCTTGTCCTTCGAGTCCTTCTCCACAGCTGCATCCTCCTTCAAACCTTCGGCATGATAACCGTGGTGCTCGGACTTTAACTTGGAATCTCCCGGCTCGGACGACTTCTTTTCCCAAGGGAAAGTGGCAGCCGCAATTCCCCTCTCACGCTTTTCTTGACCCGTCAGGCCGTACGGCGTTTCTTCATCAGTGAAAGGAGCAGCTCCCTTCTCTGCATACACATCACTTGACTTCTCGAGCGATGAAGAAGCCGAGTGCTGCTGCGACGGAATACTTGAGTCCTCGTCGTACGGATCCTCTGCTGCATGGCTGCCCGAGGGGCCTGCCTTCTCAGGATACGGAGCAGTCTCCGAAGTCTCATGAGGTGACTTGATCTTGCCATCAAGAGGAAGTTGCCCTGCGCTCTCATCATAACTCGCTTCAGGCACCGCCGGCTCGTGCTGGTGACGCTCATGCCACTGATGATCATCCCTCGTGTCAGTGTCTCCTCTGTCCTTGGCGCCAATACCAACATCGTACTCTCCATCTTGGACGTGCTTCGTCTTTGACGTCTGAGAGTTCTTGTTCCGATAGCCTGACAACTCCGCATCAACCGAATCTGCCGAGTCTTCGCCGTACGAAGGGCTGAAGTCCGCCTTCTCAACGCGTGGGGCGTATGTCTTGCCGTTGTAGTCCAGGCTTCCAGAAACCGAATGGTGAGGACGAGTCTCCTTCACCTTGTCTGCAGTCTGCGCGTAGTCCTTCTCAGCTACGTCCTTCTTGAACTCTTCCTTCTCGGAATCGCCTCGTGACGCCGAAGTGTCCTTCCCCCACTTATACATTGCTCGACCCCTCGGAGCATACGATGCAGAGCTATCAGCGTCGAACGGAGCAGCTTCTTTCTCTGCGTACACACCACTGGCCTCCCCACCACCCGGACGAAGTATGGAAGTCTTATAGGACGACTCGATCTGGTCATCGAGCGAAAGATGTCCCCCAGTCTTGTCACGAGAATCTTCCGACTCCCGTCGGTCAACGTCGTTCTCAGCGTTTCGGACACTCTTCCCGGAGGATTTATCCCTCGTGGCACTTGTCGAGTCGCTGGTTGGAGAGCTTGTCTTCTCACCGTACACGTCGGTATACGGTGAGCTCGTCTTCGTGGCTGGTTCTGGAGCACTTGTGCGCTGATACCAAGCCCGGTCATTCTTGTCATCAACCGTGCTTTGCCACCCAGGTCCCTTATCCTCGTTCACCTGAACCGGCACAGCCGAGTCGCGTGGCTGCGAGTCATTGCGCTTGTCGATGGCTGGCTTCGCGGTGGCACCGTACACGTCGTCACCTTCAACGTTGTCGTTACGTTCGGGCTTCGCCGTAGGCGCTTTTGAGGTCGAGTACCCCGACGACTTGGCACTCCGCGCTTCCCACGGGATGATGACAGCCGCCACGTTTCCTTCGTACTTGGCACCAGTGCTGCCTCCTGTAGCAGGAGCTGGCGCAATCGTTGCCACCTCACTGTACGGCGCAGCTGTTGCCGACTCGCGACGCAGCCAGGTCTTGTCGTCGGCAGACTTATTCGGAGCCTCGGACGTTGCCACTCGCTTGCTGTCGTAGGCGCCAGAGAGGTGGTTCTCGACGGCTGAGACTTTTGAGGCCACTAGTGCCGTTACCACCGCCACCCACGCCAGGAATCGCCGCATGTCGAGTCCTGCCAAACCTCCTCTTCCTACCGAGATCTCCGAACGCAGAATGACCAAAGGATTTGACTAGCAAAGGCTTTGATTGACAAGCATTGAGATCCAAACCAACGAGCGGACACGATCTTGCGTGAAGGGTCGCAAAGGCAGATTTGGCAAATTCCGGAATATAGCCACTACTTTTATGGATCTCAAGCAAGAGAACTCTGCAGCGGCAAATACAAGCCGAAGTTCGTGTTATTGCTGATCCTTTCAGTCGGAACGTCTTAACGCTTGCCACGTTTTGTCCATACAACCATCCTAGGCGAGCGAATAGTAGTGTCCTCGTACGGCTTCACTCGAACTTTGCGAGTGTTCTAGTACGCTGATGGTCTTGTCCACTTTTCGCTCGACTCGCTCCAAGCAAACTTCTGCTTTTGTACGCCTCAGTTTGCACCGTCTAGCTCGACGAACGGAACGCCGGTACATTGTTCTTCCACCTCGTTCAGCATTTGCTTTCCAGATGCAGCTCTACTCACTCGTCTCTATCAACGACGGAACTTCTACGACCGCGGACGCTTCAAAATCGCTGCCTCGTGCTTCGCTGCAGCCGCTTGCGCTTTCATCTCCTTGGACGCAGCCTTGTCCGCGTCCACTTTGCGCTTCCGCTCCTCGATCGCCGCGGGGATAATGAGCGGCGGGGCGGTCGAAGACTTCTCCTCAAATTTGGCCGCGAATTCGGCGTGGAAGTCGACGAAGCGGTCGGCGTTGATGGCCGTTCGGATCTCGCGGAAGAAGCCGTAGTAGTGCTGCAGGTTATGCAGGTACAGCAAGATATCGCCGAGCATCTCGCGCACGTTCAGCAGGTGGTGGACGTACGCCCGCGTGTACTTCTGGCAGGCGAAGCAGTCGCAGCCCGCCATCAGCGGACCAAAGTCCGTCGCGAATCGCTTCTCGCGAAGGTGCAGCACTCCGCCCGAGCGCTCGCGCTCCGAGTTGCGCTCACTGGCGTTGCTTCCGTCGTCCTCGTCACTGACCCAAAAGATCAACGCGGAGCCTGCCTTGGTTACAGTCGCCGGGTACGGCGACACGAAAGCGTCGATGCCACGATGGACGCTATCGAGCACGTCAAGCGGGCGGCCGATGCCAGTGATGACACGCGGCAGTGACGAGGGCGAGATCTCGCCCACTACAGCGTCAATCAGTTCCAAGCGCTTCGCTCTGTCCGAGCAAGCGCCCAGTCCACTAAGCAGCACGGCCTGGACGTCCCGCTTGCACGTCTCGGTAGCACTCAGCTGTCGTAGCCTTCGGTCGTTGCCGCCAACGACCACGCCACACATGGGTGTGCGGGGAGTATTGAGCGCCTGGCAGGCGTCCAGCCATTCTAACGAGGTCTGGACAGCTGCGCGGTGCCGGTTTCTCCCCATTTCAATCGGAATCTCGTCCGCGAGGGGCACGACGAGCTCTGGCTGCAGCAACTGCGTCGCCTGCATGAATTCCTCGATCGTTACACTGCGTCGTCCGCCGCTCGTCTCGATCATGAAGCCCGTAGCCCGTGAACTCGGCGGGTTCTAACAGCTCAAGGTAACAATCAGTTGACGTGCTTGAACAAGGGAACAGTCCAAATGCAGCAGTACGCACCGACGCACTGATGTAGTCCCTCGCCGAGAGCACGAGCTCCAAGTCGGTCGCGTTCAGAAGCTCCCGAAAGGTCTGCTTCTTGCCCGTCGCCAGCTTCACCAAGCTCGAGCTGCCATAACGCCCACAAACCAGTCTCCAGTAAGTACTTCAAGCACAGCCTCAACTAAGGACCGACGCACATGTCGGCGAAGTCCACGACCTGAGCCGTCAAGCCGTCCACTTTGCTGCAATTGTCTGGCGTCAAGTGGGGCACGTTGCCCGCGATACTTGGCGGCAGATAACACGGCGTCTGCGTCCGAGTCAAGAGCGCGTTCGCGCGCGAGAGCGTCGTCTTGGCTGCGCGCGCCAGCATGTCGCCGCCCGTCGGGGATCGCTCCTCCGGCGCCGCGTCCTTGGTCATCCGCCCGAATTGGCGGGCGCTTTTCTAAAGTACGATTGAAGCAGGTGGGTGTGATGGCTCGAGCTCCTCGGCGCCATGGCTGCGAGGCTCCGCTGCATCCGTCGCAAGTTGCGGTGCGTCCTGTAGCTCTTGCTCTCACCCCGCCTGCCTGCCTGACTGGATGGGTGTGCTCGTGTTCCTGGGCAGGTGGTGGCGATCGGACTGTTGTCGGCTGTGGTCTTTTACGGCTTCAGCGTGCAGGAGCTGCCCGAGCTCATGCAGCGCACCCTCGTGCCGCTCTACAGCGTGCAGTTGGCCATCACCGCACTGCTGTTCTTCATCGTACGTGGTCTCTTCTACCTGGTTCTCGGTAAATGCACCAACTTGCTGCTTTGCTGCTTTCAGATCTCCCGCTTTGACCCGGGACAGCCAGCTCACCCGACAGCATATCCGTCGCACGATGCGCAAGCGGTCACGGCGCCAATGGAGGCGGAGCCTGACCTCAAGGCGAGCCCCGGACTCTTGGCGTCGCACGCGGTCGTCGCTGTCTGCCGCGACTGCGGACGCCTGGCGCTCACCTCCGACACGAGGCACTGCAGCAGGTGTCGAAAGTGCATCCCAGGCTACGATCACCACTGCATCTACCTGAACACATGTATCGGCAAGCATAACTACCCGCTCTTCGCCGGTCTGTTGTCGTGCTCGACTCTGCTGTTGCTCACCCAGCAGCTCGTCACGGGTTATGTTGTTTCGTGCCTGCTCGCTTTAGGGCGAGATGACGGCAGCAAGACACGAGCGGCGATGCTGTGCATGCTCTCGGTTCTGCCCTTGCTCGAGCTCCTCTTCCTCGTGGTGCTCGGCACCTTCCACTTGTACATCGCGTCGCGTGGCCTGACCACCTACGAGTGGCTTTACCAGTGGCTGGAGCGGCGAAACCCCAAGAACGCAACCTCGTTCACCGCAACAAGAGCAGAAGGTGAAAGCCGATCGACTTTTTAATCTCACGTGCAACACCAGCAAGACCCCACTAGAGCCAGACGAACGCCAAGCATTGTACCATACATTTAACGCTCGTTCAACCAAGGACGTTTGCATCACCGCAAAAACTTGACTCGTTCCAGAACCGCACCCGTGCTGCGTGACACCTGCATGGAGGCCAAGTCACCACGAGCAACCGCCGAATCAACAGCGAGGCGGCTGACATCTTGCAGCTCCACCAAGTTTGCCAACAGGAGATCATCTTGCGGAGACCACATATCTGACGGCGACGCGCCTTTCAGGAACGATGTAGCCACGCCCATGTCTCCACTGCAGTAATACAGAGCATGCACCACCGATGACGCCTTGGCCCGTTCGGAAGATGACGTGTTCGATCGCCTCCTCAGCAGCTCGCTCTAGTTGCAGTTCTCCTCGTTCGTTCACAACATCCCCAGCATTGCCCTCTCCGGTGTTTTGTAGAGATAGCCTTGAGTGCTGAGTGGGAGTAGCGCTACTTGCTGAATTGCGCTGCTTCCTCCCGGTCGCGGACGAGTCTTCAGGCGTTGCTGAAGTCGCAGCTGGGTTACATGGCACTGATAGTGCAGCGTGAATAGCAGGCGATTGGGAAGCCGTAGCAGCGGGCGCTGTGATTGCTTCGCCGTCATCACAAGAGTCGGAGAAGGTTGCTCCGCTTCGACGGAGCCGCTGCGACAGCCTGAGCGGAGACGTTGCTTTCCGCTTCATCTGCCTTGCGCTAAACTTTTCTTCTTGAACCTGCTGCAAGCGAGTTTCAATGGTCGCCGGGCTGCGAAAACCTGTAGAACTGGTGCTGGTCCGAGCTCGAGGAATCGACCGCTCTAGAGTCTGTATCTGCTGCTCTTCCTCCTCGGTATTCTGCTCCAGCATCTTCTTCCGGATCGCTGCCTGGGCCATGATGGCTCCCTGCTCCGTGGGCGTCGTCCACTGCAGCTTCTTCCTGAAATGCTCCTGCGACGAGTGGTCCGTCACGCGGTCTCTCTCCGCCAGCCTCCATGCGCTCTCCGGGACGGGGGCCACGGTCTTGAAGTGCAGCATGCGCGTCATCCTCCACCGAGTATTTCATCCTGCCCTGTTGCCGAGGCTTCCACCCGACTTCTTGCGCTCTCACGCCTTACCCGAGTACTTGGACGGGTCCAGCAGTGCCTGTGCAGCCACCGAGTCCTGGATGAAGTGGGTGCTGACCGATGAACAGCTCGGCCATCACTTCTGGCGAGAGGGTTTTAACGAACGGTTATTAATTAACCCTAAACATTAACCCATTCACACAAAAATGCAGCCGACGCCTGCCGCCGAGCTGCGCTTCCTGCAGTGGCTGAAGGAGAACGGCGCGACGTTCCCGAAGCTCCAGTGGCCGGCAGAGACGCCCAATGGACTGCGCGGGGCTGTGGCCACCGAGGACATCGCCTCGGGCGAGCCCATGCTGAGCATTCCGCGACGGCTGCTCATCTCGGAGGACTTGTGTTGGCAGGACGCTCAGCTGCGACGCGTGCTGCTCGACAACCGCGACGTATTCACGCGTGACGACCCCGTGCTGGCGCTGTTTATCGTGCGCGAGCAGCTGCTGGAGGAGCGCTCCTTCTTCCACCCGTACCTGGCCGTCCTGCCTTATCCTGAAAGCATCCAGGACTGGACGCCCCACGAGCTGCAAGAGCTGAACGACGAGCGCCTGGTGGAGGCTGCAGCCAGACGCTCCCATGAGATCGACGTCTTCTACCGACGGGTGATGGACAGGCTGCAGGAAAAGTACCCGGGCGAGTTCCCCGAGTCGCTCTACACCTTCGACAGGTTCAAATTCGCGTGGAAGACCATCCAGGCGCGCACGTTCGGCCGCCGACTGCCCTGGACGTCCCTCGTGCCGTTCGCCGACTGCCTCAACCACGCCAATGTGGCCACCAAGTACGACTTCGACGTGAACGACAACGGCCTCTTCCGTCTCTTCCCGTCGGGCTCTGCGAGTTTTGCCAAGGGCGCCGAGGTGTTCAACTCGTACGGCCGCCGATCCAACTTCCAGCTGCTGCTCGACTATGGCTTTGCCCTGTCCGACAACGAATGGGACTATGTGGATGTGGAGATCGGCAAGGACTGCGCTGGTCCACGCGGGAAGAAGCTGCGGTTCATGAAGCGCGTGATCCGCATCGACCGCCAGAGTTCCCTGGACGAGCTGTTTCCGCCTAGATTTCTCGCGGCGATGGCGGATCCTCTGCCGAATGAAGAGCAAAGTGAAGCTCAAGCAAAGCTATCCCATTTAACGGCGTTGTGTGATGCCTTGGAGTGGCTGAGGGGTATCCTGACAGAAACAATTGCCGACTGGGGAACTGCAAGCGACGACGAGCAACTGCTGCAGGAAGGCGCTTCAGATCGTCTAAGTGCAGCTATCGTCTACAGAACTGGCAGGAGGCAAATCGTGCAAAAGGTTATAACGCAGATTAAGAACAAGCTAGAGACGACGATGGAGCAGATCGGACTCGGCGCACGGCCGCTAGAAGGCGAGGTCGTAGGCGAACTGAAGAGTCTTACTATCCAGAGCGGTGATTGACAACGCGGGGTTATCTATTCGATCGATTTCCGCAAGTGGGAGCTACGTCCTACAGCTCTGGCGTATAGTGTCCAGGAGAGCGTCTTTCTTTTCCTCTGACTCCAATGTGAACACGATGTCATCGCTCTTGTGGACGACAGTCTGCGGTTTGTCAAACTACGAGGGGAGAACAGTTAGCCAAATCAACCCTAGACAAGAGCCTGTAGATGCGGCTTCTTCACTCAAATGCACAAATCGAACTACAGCAGGACAGGAAACGACGATATGGGTCGAAAAGTTTTGAGGGCTAGGACGCGCAATGGTCCACACCATAACTTCAGCAGATTCATACGCAGTCGCGTGTGAAGGGCGTCTCGTCCTCAAAGGTTGAATTCTACGTATAAACGATCACACCCGAGTGGCAAGCAAATGGGATGATTCTCAATCCTTCTGGCTACGAAGAAACCACCGTTGCCAGGACGAGGGTAATAGGGAAGAGCAAAGTCGGTATAGCTTCTGCTGCTTTTCTTGCTCAAGCCCGGACACTCTTTGTTCGGAACATGGCCAAGTCCCCAACGACAAACTTGCTAAGGCCGTCGCCAAGATTGGATCAAGTACTGATCACGTTACGAAGCGGTACAAGAGAGACTCCACATGACAGGTACAGATAGGAAGGATAGTTTCAACTTTTGCTCCAGGATAAAAGGTAGATGAGAGCAAGCGGCTTACCAGTACGAGTGTGATTCGAAGTGTCCAATGTTGTCTTCGGGCACAGTACTTTTACAGCTACAGCTGCCGCACGGTTTGAACGGGTAGTGGATCACGTTCCCACATATCCACGGTTTCTTGAATACTCTGGTCGTTCACGTACGGATCCCGTTCGGCGAAGAAGCCGAGAACCTTGACAACTTCGTCCACCTGGAGACGATCTTCCGGTTCGAAACAGCACATCCGTCTGACAAGTTCCCATTCTAGGTTCGAAATGTTTTGCGGCTGTTTAGGAAGGCGGCGGTTCTTCACGTACCGAATGACCACAATATCTTCTAGCTTCCCCCACGGATACTCCCCCGTCCCCGCTTCAATGATACACATTCCAAACGAATACACATCCGAGGCAAATGTAGGTTCAACACCATTCAAGCATTCGGGGGCTTTCCACCGTGGGGCTTCTTTAGTTTCTCCTCCGTCGCAAGTGCTCAGGCAGCTCAACCCGAAGTCAATGAGTTTGACTCGTTCATCTTTCGTAACCAGGATGTTGTCGCACTTGAGGTCTGCGTGGATGATGCCATACGAGTGGAGACCTTGCAAACCGACCGCTGCATCGTGTAGAAGCCCCCAAACCTTTTCCTTGGACTTACCCTTTTGACGAGAGCAGTAGTTTTTAAGGTGCCCCCCATCGACAAGTGCGCACACGAAAAGCTGATAGCCGCCACAGCAAACTCCGAAAAGACTGACAATGTTAGGATGCCGTAACTTAAACCAAAGGTTGGCTTCTTGGCGAAGCGTTTGATCATGATCCAAGTCAACCTTCGACATTTTCTTGAGCGCCACGGATGCTCCAAGCCATATCCCATTAGCGACACACGCGAAAGCTCCATTGCCAAGAACTTCAGCCTGCTTGGCCTCCAGGATCAATGCATGGGGCAACCTCCATCGAGGAGTGCCTTGTTGTGGAGGCACAAAAACGATTCTCGGCACCGTTTGAGAAGCTTGAGAAGCGTTGACAGATGTGCGAGGACGATAGTTCTTCAACTGTAAATGTAAATCCGGCGTGAGTTTCGAGCGAGCGGCATCGTCACATAGCCTGCTGTATAAACCCTGCCGCTTGATCTTCTTTCGTTGTATCCCCGTCCATGGGTCATAGATGTCATCGTCCAGATTGTCGTCAATTTCGCTTGGTTCAGCTTCCTCCTCCTCCTCCTCTTTTTCATAGTCCAGCACTTCCTCCAGAACCATTGCTTGAAGTGTGTGACGCTGCTTCACCGATAGAAGCATCTTCGTCTTCGAAAGTTCAGTTTCAATTGCAACATTCACGGCACTAAGCCGAGCCAGTCGCTTCACAACTTCCGCCATCTCAATTCTATCCAGTGGATCCGTGCAACACATACACATCACCAGCGCCCACTCATCTTCACTAAGCACCTCGGGCCGCAGCATGTCGCCAGGCTCATTTGTTCTTGCTTCTATCGTGCTTGAGCTCACCGATTCCGATCCGCAAAAAGCATCAACAATGCACCAGCCGAACCAATACACATCCGAGGTGAACCCAGTGTCCTTGAACCCCGACGCTCTTTCGCTTTCTGTCTTGCGCTCCGTTTCTGAACTGTCCTGGTATACATGACTCACCTGTGAGCTCAAGCTGAATCCTGCTAGTTTACCCTGTCCACTGCGCTTGACGAGGATATTGTGGAGTCCAACGTCTCCATGAACAACTCCGATAGAATGCAAGTATTGAAGGCCACGCGCAACGTCAAGAAGGATCTGCCAGATCTGGCTCCAAGCGGAAGTGAAGTTCCCTCTGAAAAGGAAGGAGTGCAAGTCGCCGCACTCGGCATATTCACATACAAAAGCCTGGTGCTCATGGCACGCACCAAACAATTGAAGTATGGTGGGGTGTTTTAGCGAGAACCAGAGATCTGCCACGTCCCGAAAGCTTTTGTTCTCTCGAGTGAACAGTTCGGTTACAGTCTCAACAACAACCACTGCATCTTTCCACCGCCCTAAATGCCGCGATGCATACTGTGTTTGGGAAAAATCGTCATCTTGAACGATAATGTCGCTGTCGTTTAGTTGCCATTCGGGACCTTGTTGAAAATTCACTATGTTAGCTAGCCAAGGAATCACATCGTCAAGCCCAAGGCGATTTTCAGGGTGTAGGTCACACATTCTCACGATCAAGTTCCATTCGTCGTCCGTGAAAAATCCTTCACGTCGGAGTGGCATTGCACTGCATACCTGAAGTTTGACGTCTTCTTCTGCGAAAGCATCCCCCCAAGGAGGATTGCCGCTCACAATGTAAATTGCACACATTCCAAGCGAATACACATCCGACATCGAGGTTGGTTCGTCGCCATTCAGAACCTCTGGAGACTGCCATCGAAAGGACTCATTTAACGGAGTTGGTAGCCCATTTCTTGCAAACTTTGCTGCCAAGTTATGATGCTCGAAAGATAGGTGCGCTTGTGCGTCGCGACCAAGAAAAATATTGGCTGGCTTCAGGTCGCAGTGCGTGATGCCTTCGAGATGCAGTTCTCGCACAGCAATCGCTACCCCATAGAGCTTACTCCACGCATCGCATGACTTCAAATAAATCCGCAAACCATGGCGGGAGATAAACTTCTCGCGCTTGCTCATGAAATCCTCGAAATCTCCCTCTAGATGCTCAGGAACAGCTTGAAGTCGCATAATATGACCACACCATCGGCAATACCTATCGCTCGTGCTCAAAACTTTATTGCCACAACAAGCGCACACGCTCGACGTTGCCGTTTCAGCCCCGGGTTTTGGAGTGTGTTTGGCTTTTTCAACAGACAATTGAATGCCAGATCCCTCATGGTGAGCCAATTCTCGTATGCGCTCAATCACATCGTCAATGCTTGGCCTTCGGTTGTAGTCTGGGTTGCACATTTCTGTGATCAAAGTCCATGTATCATCTGAGACGCCTTCGGGTCGGGGATGACCTTCACCTTTTCGGATGAGCTCCCTTACGATTTCTTCACCGCCGTCACAACCAAACGGAGGCTCGAATGTGATTGCTTCGATCATGCACATGCCGAGAGAATAAATATCACTTTCGCGTCGAGCTCCAGCTCTAGCTTTGTCGCGAAGTTGCTCCACTGGCTTCAAAGGGTCCTCTAGGCTTGTGTGATCTCCTCTCAAAGGCGTGATTCCACCCACATCAACTAGTTTTACCGTGAAGTTTTCGCCAATCACGATACTACCGCACCTTAGATTTCCATGAACAATATTGTTTTCGTGGAGAAATTTCAAGCCCTCCGCTGCTTGCTCAAATAGCCGCCAGAACATGGTACTATTGCGTTCATCACTTAAGAACTCAATGAGAGTTCCAAACGGGACCTTTTCGTACACGTAGAATGGAGGTGTTCCAAGGTGTGAACCGCCGTACACTTTCAGAATGTGGTCGTTCTCAGGGACGCTGTTCAGCCATTCAAGCCGGTCTATAAACCCATGGACTTCTTGTTCATCCCCAATCATCTCTACAAAGAGCTGAATCGCTACCTCTTTCCACTCGCCATTGCACAGCCAAGTGCCTCGATGCATTTCACCGTAGCCGCCAAAGCGAAAGGGTTCGTGTTCGTACACGATGTCCATGCTAGGTACGAATGAACTATACACAGGAAGGCTTTCTAGGTTCAAAAACCTCTGCACCCGGTCGATGGTCGACTGCTTCAAAGCTGACATCCCGGGCAGCTGGTCTTTTCTGTTTATACTGATTTGAAGAACGATGAGGGCCTCCTGCGCTTTGCGTTCACCTTGAAAATCACTGACGAGCATTCGCTCCGAAACCCTCGTGATCACCTGAGAGATCGTGCGAAACTGTTCACCCTGATCGGCATGCCATTCTATCCTCGACTTGTTCATGGCCGGCTCATCACCCAATCCAAACCTTTGCCCAATTTCACCTAGTTTTAAGTGTAGCACGCGAATACTCGTCACGATCTTTTCGCACTTCGCGAGGCGAAGGAGCAACGGCTGACAACGCATCCAGTTGACAAGCTGGCCAACGACTTCAATATACTGACGTTTCAGGGGGTCATCAACTACCAGAGGTGTCACGGAGTCATGAAGAAACTGGAGACGCTCCACCAAGTGACGTAGGAACGTCTCATTTTCTGGCATGCGTTGAATTCGACGTACCAAGTTTGTGAGAGTCTTCTGACTGGGAGGGCTACCCCGTAGCCCATACATTGGAAACATGGGTTGACTGGGAAACACGTCGCGCATATCAGCAAGAGCGTCTCCAATGGTTAGGCGGCCACGGTGGTTGGACGCACACATCTTCGAGACAACACACTGGATGCTGCTAGAAAAGGTGTCTGGGCCGTCATTGACAAACGGTATGGTCTGCTTGAGTGCTTCTGTAATGCATCTACCAAGAGAGAAAATATCGGCTTCGAAGCGCTCCTCCTCCATACCGCCGTCTTCAGACTGAGATCGGTGGCTGGCACCCATATCCATGGACAAGTGGCGAATCGAGCTGAAGCCGAAATCACTCAACTTAGGCAGATTGTCCTTGCCCAGCAGTATGTTATTGCACGTCAGCCCTCCGTGAATAATTCCATGTTCGTGCAAGAACTCGAGACCTTCTGCGACTTGAATTAGCACCTTCCAAATCAACACACTGCTACGGGGGGTACGGCAATAGTCCGCAAGACATCCCTTACAGACTTCTTCGCACACGTAAAACTGCAGTGGGCCAACGCTACAGCCGCCATGGAGTTGCACAATGTTGGGGTGTACAGGTAGTTTGTGCCACGCATTGAGCTGTCGGGTAAATGCGTCGCTAGCATCTCCACTCAACGGGGCTAAGAGCTGCTGGACCACCACTTTGTTCCTTTTTCCATCATGAAGCCACGTCGCCCGACGAACTTCACCTAATCTACCAGCAGCAATTGGTCCGCCATCAAATTCCAAGTCGTCCAGAGAGATGAATAAATCGACCAGTTCGATCCTCGACTCATGCAGCTTTCTTCCGCGTCCGCAAAGACCTTGATCTCCTCCAACACTTGATCGATTGACGGCCGTTGCTCGTAGTCCGGATTGCTTAGGCGCCTGATAAAGGCCCACTCATCATCCGAGATCTCTGCTTCCTTGCCGCCAGGACGGGGGTGGGTCTCACCTTTCACGATCGCGTCCATCGCCTCACCATCTTCCAGCATTCCAAAGGGAGGCTCGTGACTCTTTGCTTCAATCATACACATTGCGAGCGAGTAGATATCCGACTCGTAACGTGGTGCATCCACTCCCGACTCCTTGACCACCTCCTTGGCTTTCCAGCGTACGGACTTGGCGATCGCCGTCCTTCCGCGCATGCGAAGACGCGCAGAAAGCGTGCGCACAGTACTACAGCCCAAGTCTGCAAGCTTCGGCGTGTAGTCAGCTCCAACAAGGATGTTATTGCACTTGAGACCTCCGTGAACTATCTTCATATCGTGCAAGAACTTGATGCCTTCCGCAACTTGCTTGAACATCCTCCAGAAAAGGACGCTGTGCGCTTCGTCCTCGAGGAACTCTGCAATGTTGCCATGACGTGCGTTCTCGCAGACGTAAAAGAGCGGCGTACTAACGTGAGATCCACCATAAAGCTTCAAGATGAACTTGCTTTCCGGAAGCTCCCCCCATAGCTGCAGCTGCCGCAGGAAGGCGTCGTCCAAGTCCGACAACGTTTCCGGGAACAACAGTTTGACCGCCACTTCTGTGCGTTGGCCGTCATGCAGCCATGTTCCACAACACACTTTACCAAACGTTCCGTAGCCGATTACTTCATCTTCATACTCGACATCGTCAATGGGAATGAACCAGTCGAACATCCGCAGCCCCTCCTGATGCAGGAAGCTGGACACTCGTGCCAACGTCATCTTCTTGAGCTCGAGCATCTCGGGTGACTGGCCCTTCCAGGAGATGCCGCTGTTGAGCGCCATGAGAGCCTCTTGCAGCTTCTTATCGCCGCGGAATTCATTGACCAGCATCCGGTCGGACGCATCAGTGACCAGCTCCTTCAGTTTGCCAAGCTGCAGTGCCCGGTCCTCGTTCCAGCTCTCCTGCCATTTATTGAGCTCCGGGTCGTCAGCCCTTCCGACCAGCTGCGCCACCTCCGTCATCTTGTCCTGCAGCCCGCTGATGGACAGTACAAGTGCCTCACTGCTGGCCAGCCGCAACAGCAGCGCCTTGCGACGCAGCAGCTTGACGAAGCGCACCATCACGTCGCAGTACTTGGCCCGGGGCTTGTCGTCTTCAGCGTTGGCCACGTAGTCGTGTAGAAGTTGCAGACGGTGCAGAACATGCTTGATGAGCTGCTCGGTCTCAGGCCTGTGAACCGCAGTGTGGTAGCAGCGGAAAACTGAGGTCCTTGAGAGCCTGGGTGCTGGACGGGCTCCCGTTGAGGCCGACGATAGGGAAAGACGTCATGGTGGAGACTTGTGCAGTGCGAGACGAAGGCGACAAGGAGCGGCGATCTCGGGCTGGTTGATAGTTTGCCGGTAGGTACGGGTTATTGGTGCTCAAAGTGCTGCGAGCCTCGTCGATAGACGGACGCGCAACTGCAACAACCCATGGGGAGCCATTCGCCAAATTGGCGCTCAGAGTGCTGATAACCTCGTCAATAGACGGACGCGCATGGTAATCCTCAGCGCAAAGGCTGCAGATGAACTGCCACGTTTCTTCCGTCGCTTGCTCTGGACGTGGAGGAAGTTCGCCACGGAGAACTGACACGGTCACCGCATCGTCATTCTCCATCCCAAAGGGAATTTCCTGCGTGATCGCCTCGACCATACACATGCCCAGCGCGTACACATCCGCTTCAAACCGTGGCTCATCTGGTGCAGCTTGATCTAGAAGTTCTTTTGCTTTCCAACGTATGGCAGCGGAGAGAGCCTTGAATCCTTTGTCACTGAGACGCAACGAGAGGCTACGGGCGCAACTGAAGCCAAAGTCTGCGATTTTGGCCGTGTTGTTGTCCCCAACCAATATATTGTTCCCCTTGAGACCTCCATGGACGATGTTGCACTGGTGAAGGTGCTTGAGTCCTTTGGCCACATCCAGAAACAACGACCAGAAGTGGCCTCGGTTCTCTTCCACCCCAAGAAAGTCGAGAAGATTGCCATTGTGAGCGTCTTCACAGACGAAGAACGGCGGCGAGCTGACGTGGTTCCCACCTAGAAGCTTGAGCACGTTGTCGTGGGGTGGCAGTTTGTACCAGAAGACGAGTTGGTTCAGGAAATCCTCTGCGTCTTGGCCATCCGTATCGAAGAAGAGCGTCTTGACCACCACCTCCTGCCGCTCTCCATCACGCAGCCACGTGCCACGCCGCGCCGCAGCGAAAGTGCCAACCAGTCCAATGCTCTCGTCTTCGTACTCGACGTCGTCCCGCGAGATAAACCACTCGTAGCGCCTCAGGTCCATGATGCCTTTGGACCGTAGAACCAGGTTCAGCGTGGACTGACGCAGCTCATGCAGCGGACTGTCAGGATGCGCTGCAAGGACACCTCCGAGCAGCATCAGCGCTTCCTTGAGCTGTTTGTCACTGTCGAAGCTTCTTGTCAGACTGAAAACCTTCTTGCCCGAAATGAGGGACTCCAACTTGCGACGCTGCTCGATGCAGCCTTGCTCCCAGTTCTCTTCCCAGCTGGAGGAATCAACTAGCCCGATCTTTGCAAAGATGTCGTCGAGTAAGCCGTGCAGTTCTCTGATCATAATCAACGTGGTGTCGCTCCTCGCCAAGCGGAAGAGCAGCGGCTTCTCTCGGAGAAGTTTGAGGAACGAGATGACGATCTTGTTGTAAGCAGCTCGGACGGCGTCATCTGGATGCTGCGCAACCGGATCGTGTGACGCTCTTAAGCGGGCAAGGAGGTCATTGCAGAGCGCGCTGTTCTCAGGCATCCGTCGTGGGACCTTCCGGGTGATCTCGTCCAGCACAGCCGCACTATATGCCGTGACGTGAAGCCCGCCGACGATGAATCCGCTCATGCTTGCCGATCGAGACCTCAGCCGAACGAAGCTAATCGAAGAGTGAGGCTAGCAGCGCGCGGGGACTGGGGACTGAGTTCCCGAGCAGAAGGGACACTGCGGAGATCTCAAAGACCGCGTTTCCGAGTTTTCTTGTCCCCAGGTAAAATGTACCTTGCCGCCATGCAAAATGTGTTTACCAACAGTACCTAGGTAAGGATTTCATGCGTGTGGGAAGAAGGAGGGCATTGATTGAATTGTGCCTCAAGGCAAAGACGTCGACATTTCACTAGGCTGTCCTTAATTACTTGTCGCTCCGACACTTCCGAAGACTCAGCGTTACCCGCTGATTTCTCTGGAACGATCTCAGACAGACTGGGGGCGTTCTGCCATCCGGAGCAGTGATTGACAAGGCAACGCTATCAATCGCAAGTCGGGTTAGCATGAACTACATCCTGCAGCTCTGGCGGATCGTGTCCAGGAGAGCGTCTTTCTTTTCCTGTGACTCTAACGTGAACACGCGAGTTTCTAGACCATATACAGACAGGCTTGTGTTAGGGCAATGCACCGCATAGTCAACAGCTACATATCCTCTCACCTTCACTTCCCGAGCTGGTTGCTCCCGTAACTTGGAAGGTGAACACGTTGTCATCGCTCTTGTCGACAACCGCCTGCGGTTTGTCAAACTACAAGTAGCGTGGGTCAAACAATTAGTCCCATATCAGCACCTCCATGACCAGTCGAGAAGAACCTACCAGTAACTGTAGATGCGGTTGGGACCCCTCTTCAGCGTCATCCTCGCTCTTCCACAACAGGAAGCGGTACGGACGGTACAGCATAAAATAGTTCTACAGCACGAGACAAGTGAGAACCAGTGAGCAACGAGCATGTACGCAAGGGCTACGCAGACGAACCTTCGCATTTCGATCACCCTCGGCCTTTGACGAAATGGTGCCAATCCATAAGGCGTGATACCGAAGACGGACTGACGTTTCTTCATCCTCCTCTTGCTGCGCTTTGCGATTCTTCATGTAAACAGCACGTTCAGGTTCGTACAACTCGATCAAGTCTTGATCGGTTGGAAGCGACGAGAGGTAGTTCCAGAGGATCTTTTTGACACGCTTGCTTGTCGGGGCATCGCCAACAAACGCGGCGCCAAATTCCGTCACGCCAAAGATGAGAATCGCCCACCGACCGCGAACAACCGAGAAGATGAGAGCCGCCATGGCCACGACTACGAAAGCCGTTGCCGTTTTCCACGGATGCGTCCAGTTCAATAGATTGTCAGCACACGCTAGTGCTCCACATGCACGTCCGATCTCGTTCTGCAGCTGCTTGATGGTGTCCTTTACTTTCCAGAAAGCGTCAAACAGATTCGCACCGATAATCTTCGATTTCTCTTTCTCCACCATGCTCCCACACACAAAGTCGGAGAAACTGCGTTCCACATGACTGACGGGTCGTCTTTTACGTGTCGTGGTTGGTTGGGCGGGTCTCACTTCCTGGGAGTCGCAGCTTTCGTTCCGGAGAAGCTTGTCATTAGATGGCAGCCTGCTTCCCTCGGGAAGACGAAACTCAACACGCACAAGGAGATAGTCTCCTTCCTGCTTTTCAGAGCTCTGAGCGAGGGAGTCGGTGGAATCACTTGCTGCTTCGGGGGTTGAAAACGAAGAGAGTGGCAGGAGCATTTCTCCCGATGTGTCGCTGCGCTTCAAGAGATTCCGAAGCGGGATCGTTGCTGTCGCGACAATCAGATCCGGCGTTTCCTTGGCTTCTCCACTCAATGAAATGCACAAATCGAACTGCAGCAGGCCAGGAAACGACGACCATGGCACTAAATCATCGCGGCCCGAAAAGTTTTTCCGAGACGCTTGAGGGACAGGAAAGTAATACGCGTGATGGTCGACACCACAACTTGGTGCTTCAGCGGAGATTTGTGCTTCTTCTTTTGCGCTCCGCTGGTATGCAGCACACTGGCGGCAAGTACACGTTCGAGGGTCATGACGCCAAGATACGTTGAAATTCCGGAAAGGTAGAGCTTTTCGAAGCTTTGCCGCTGGGATGGAACGTGAGGACGGAAGAGAACTAATGCGCCAAATTGGCGTTTTGCTCTTCCCCACTACGTTCGTCCAGGCAACGGTGGTTTCCTCGTAACCAGAGGGATTGAGTACCATATCCCCCGTTTCAGACTGCTGGTCATTCGGGCGATACTTTATACGAACGTAGAAGCCAAGCTTCGAGGACGAGACGTCCTTCAAACGCGACTGCGATTCCATGAGGAGGCTGTCTGTCTCATCGGAGAGGCGTGCTTCATGGACAGCGACGTGTAGGTCGGCCAGCGGTCGGTACAGCTTCTGCTGCTCTTCTTGCTCAAGCTCGTACTCTTCGTAGCCGATCCAACGAGCAACAAAGGCCCCTTCCAGTCGAATGTGCAGTCGATACAGCATGTACACCAAGACCCCTCCGAAAATGTACGACAGTGCGTACTCAAAATCAGCGAACACGCAGCCGTATACGAAGATAACGAAGCACACCGCAGATTTCTTCTTGTTCTTCCAAGAAATCATGCTGGCATACTCCGCGTCAATCCCTTGAACAGCCTTCACCGCCCGACCAAACCGCTCAATTGTAACCCGCAACGACTCCACCGAGAACTCTTTGTCCTCGCGTTCCAGTAGAGAAGAGTCGTTATCCAGGCGCACGCGCAGCAAGTCCTCTTTGTGCTCCACATACTCTAAATCGATCAAGACGAAGCCAAGTTTCTCACCCGGTTGGAGCTTCGATCCTGAAGACGGAGACAACTTGTAGTGATCCTGGTCATCCAAGACGGGCACTGCTCCCCACGAGTCATTGATCGCAGCTTGGTTCGCCTCGTTGTTTAAACTCAAATGACGAAGAGGATCACGCACGCTCAACAGTAAAGGGTTCGTGCGAATAAAACGGTCTGCCTCGCGCTGGAGAAGCTGGAATAGCGACACATTCAACTGCGCGATGCACTGATCCGAATTGAAATCGATCACATCGATGCAGAAGCTTGAGTTCGGGTGGCGGACCTTGAAGCACAGTTTCTCCATGTACATTGGGTCGGCACTTTTCAGGACAGGGCTCGTTTCATGCACAATGCCATCGAACTTGAGCCGGCAGTAAGTGTCTCCGTCAAAAATATTCTTGGCATGGAAATCATCTCGGCAGTGCTTGGTACACAGGTGCAGACCGCGGAAATTCACGAAAAGTTCCCCCGCTGGGCGCAATACGCCATCATTGAGTACGCGGAAGCTGCTTCCCTCATGCTCTATTTGCTCCTGCCCGGCACTTAGTAATTCTTGGGCGACACATTCGCACTGGATCGTTGCCTTCATCATGCAACCTTTGTGCACATCGATGCTGCACAACTCACATCGATAGCCCCAGACACTCTTCAGTGCGTTCATAATAGATCGATCGCCTGGAACACAGTACAAATCACGCATTAGCTCATCAGTCCAGCCAAGCACAAACAGTTGACATTGGCAACCGCATTGGACGTACAAACCGCGCAAACTGGTATCGCAAGGCCGATGGATTTGAGCTGGTGGACGCGGAACTTGTGTGCGTTTGTCGTACTGATCTCCCCTTCGGTTGGGACGAACTTGATTCCGAGCATGATCTTGGGCTGGCCCGTACTTTGAGTGAGCAGAGCGCGAGACGACAAGGTAAACCACCTCTTCGCCTCAATGTTGGGATAGCGTAGCAAAGGACTCATATCCACCAACGCGCAAGCAACTTGATCGTCCGCGAGATAGTTGTAGTTGTACACCTCGACCTCTAACAACGGGATGGGTGTGATGGTGCTGTTGTACATGTGGGCGAACTGCATCGCATTGTCGTGCGCGTTAATCCACACGGGGTTGCGGCCGCCATTTTCAACAGGCTTGGTCTGCATCGGCTCCTTCCACGGAAGCAGGGACAACTTGGCGTAAGGCGCCTGCTTTCCAATCAGCTGTGTCCCTGGCAGTTCCATTGCTCGATGCACCGTCACGTGGAAAGTGCCTGGCTTGTTGAGGCTTGACACCGCAACCTTGGACATGGCCAGAAACTCGTCACGACACGTGATCTCGGGGTGCTGGGCCAAGACGTCGGCAGTAAACTGCGCGCAACCTTGGTGCGTGGTGATCCCCAGTTTCGCCCAGCGGTACATGCTGCCCGAGGCATCGTCTGGCCACGAGACTTCGCACATATCGCACGTCAGCGGGTGGGCCCTCGTGTCTTCCGTGATCTCTTCAATCTCCCCACTCTCGAAGATCGGGTCCACCTCGGGGAACTGGTCCATCGCGTCTGCCTCGCTGACTTTCGTCGTCGAGTGTGGACTCGTGCGTTCATCCAGCGTCTTCTGAAGCTTCTTGAGCGTCGGGTTCGTGACGCTGATCTTCTTGAGACGGGATCTACGGTAACAGCAACAACATATCCGCCGTCAGCACCCGAGGTCAGAGACGTCAAAAGCATGGCCAGATTCTTACAGAGCGGCGCTGATGGGCGTCGTGGCCTTGGGGTTCATCATCTCGGCGGCCACCTCCTGATCGCGCGTGGCAAACTTCTCCAGCAGCGACTCCAGCTCCTCGGTCGAGCACAGGCGCACCACGTCACGGTCCGAGACGAACTTGCCCAGCGGCTGGTCGCGCGGCACCACGAGCCCCGTGGACTCGTTCATGAATTGCAGCTCATCGTTCTGCAGCACGTGCGCCAGCGCCCAGTCGGGCGCGGCGGCCTCCAGCGTCTGCGACTTCTTAGTCAGCACGCGACGCTTCTTCGGGCCCTCGCACAGCCTGCCATGCAGCCACACAGCTTAGTACACAATGAGGAGCCTCCAGTCACGTAGGTAGTACACACACACCAGAAGGCGACGGCGTCCGCGTCCTCGGCGCTCTTCTTGCCCCGGAAGCGCAGCTCCATGGATGCGGATCGTTTTGCTGTCGCAGAGTGAAGTGTCATAAGCGCACCCAGCCCTCGCTAAGTACGATTCGTACTTATGGCAAGCTCACTTCAACTTGGGAGCGATTGACGATGGTCGACTGCAGCAGCGATGCCGAGACGGTGCTGGAGGAGGAGGAGCGGGAGGAGGAGGACTCGCCCATGTCTCCGTGCGTCTGGACAGCAGTGAACATGAGCGAGAGCAGAGAGCAGGGTCTGCGGCCGAGGGAGGAGGAGGCGACGCTGTCGGTCACGACCAACGAGACCGACACTTCGCAGGCTTTCGCGTCCCTGGAAGAAGGTACGAGCGTCGAGTGTAGCATGAGCAGAGCGGCCTCGTTACTGAACTAGACGTGGGCAGACGCATCGCTGGGTCCGAGCTCGCAGGCTCCGCGCAGGGAGCTGCTGCTGTCGCCGGCGTCGCAGCTGAACGTGCTCTCGCAGATCAGCGAGCTGGCAGACGTGCAGTCCCGGCAGTCTGCCACGCACTCAGCTTCATCAAGGCCGATCGGCTCAACACAGCGAACACATGCGTGGGCGACAGCGGCAGCCAAGCGGAAGCAGGACGCGCGCTCAACCGCAGCTGCCAGACCGACGAAGAAACAGAAGAAGACGCAGAAGACGCCAGCACGATCCCAAGCCGAGCGTCTCGCCGCGGATATGCTGGACTGGGAAACTTGCAGCGGTAAGAGTGATAGCAAGAGACGGCTGTTGCTTCATGGTGGACTTGGTCTTGACGAGAACTCCTGGTCTTCTCGAGCAGAGGGAGAGCTGTTCGAGGCCGACACCGACGACGCACAGAGCGACTGGGTCTACGAGGACATCTCTGACACGGACTTCGAGGTGTGATGCACCCCGCCTTGAGGCACTCCACAGCTTTGAACAGCTTTGAACGCCTTGAGACTTGCTGTTCTTCAATCTGAATTTGGCGCTAAATGGCCTTTCTCTCGCGCCCTAAACCTCAGTTCCTGGCGCGAAAATGCAATTTGCTCGAAAATGACGCGCTGGAAGGCGGCAGCGGAGGACGAGGACGGCGGCGTGTCCTCCATCTCGGACGTGTTCGCAGACGTGCGTGTGCTCGCTCTCTTACGGCCTGCACGCAGTCTCTCACCGCTCCCTCTGTACGCAGATGCTGAACGTCAACGAGGACATGATCGTGGCGGCGGCCGAGTGCCAAGCGGAAGGAGATGTTGAAGGGCTCATGGCGTGAGTATCGCAGCAGCACACAGCGCACCACAATATGCAAACCCAGTGCTGACTTGGTGCCTTTGTTCATGCGCAGATACCAGCGTACACTGCACCGCGACCTGATGGAGATGGCCCAGTTCATCGACTCGATGTTCGGCGTCTACGGCAATAGCAACCGCAGCAGCAGCAGCAATAGTCTCGCCACAAACAGCGCGGTACGACTGGCTGTATGATACAAGCTTCCAATCTGTGAGGTACTCAGCAATGGTATTTGTTTCGGCAGAGCAAGAGCGACGTGCTGGAGTCTCGTGGGATCGACCTGACCGCTGAACCCGCGGACGGAGGAAGGTCGTCTCTCGCTGAGGAGAAACCAGCAGAAGCTGAGAAGCAGTCAGCGCAAAAGTCGCAGCAAGGAGCGCTGACGAAAGCTTTCGAGGCTGGAGAGAAGGACCGCGTGAGCCAGCGCTCCAAGGAGCAGTGGATCAAGTCGCGCCACCAGGTGCTCGAAGAGGAAGGCGTGAGTGCAATCATGGGCAAGAACGCGAATGGTATGCTAGAAGATGCTAGCGTGCAATCCGCAGCAGATGAAGCGCAACAGGGCGCGGGAGGGGTAGCGTTGGCGAACCAGCTACGCGCGCACCAGCATATCGCTGCTTTCATGAAAGCCTCCCAGAAGAGCGCTACAGCAGGCCCTGCTCCTCCCACAGCTCCGATGAATCTGCTGCTTGCCAATCAATTGGTAATCCCCGTAGCGACACAGGCATTGGCAGTTCCCGCTCCGCTTCCTGGACCTCCTAACGCGCAGCTCAAGCCGAACTCTGTCGGAACCACTGCTTCGAAGATCGCGCTGCCGCCAGCCCACTCCATGATGAACATGTTGTTCGCTTTTCCTGGCGCCCCGCTGATGTTTAATCCGCAAGCGGCTGGAGGGCTCATGCCGATGGTGCCGTGGCAGCCACAGTTTCAAGCACCTTTGCCCGCTCGAGCCGCGATGCCCGCTCGTCCTCCAGGTGCGCCCATTTGTCTCTAATGCATCAATACCTCCAACGACTCACATTGCTTGTTGATGATCTTGTACTGCAGCAAAAACGCCCAAGCTCAAGCGAATATGCGAATCGTGCCGCAAGCGGCACATCAGTGTCCGGCAATGTCGTCTCGTTCTCCAGCATACAGACCCCGAGTGGCAACCTGCACAGCCAGCACCTGCCGTTCGACGACGGAGGCGCAAACAGCCCGATCCCAATACACAAGTAACTTAAAAAAGGTTTCAAGCAGCTCTCATTTGACTTGAAGTTCTCCTTCAACACATTGGGAACAGCATGGAGAGAGTGCAGGGCTAAAAAAGAAGACAAAAGCGTGGACCCGGATGCCAAGCTCTCGCCCGTAGTTGTTCTCCATTCGCAACGAACGCAGCAACTGCCACACACGTTTTCACCCGGTCTGACGGCGAGCTCACTACAGTTTTGGCAGTGAACAAGGTCAGCCACGGCACCAATTCGTAGGTTGCAAGGAGTTTCCCACGACGTACCTCTTCCTTCTCCTCGCCACGCGCCTGCGTTCTACGCGCATAGTACGTGTCCAGGTGCTTCTTGGGGATCTTCTTCAGCAGCTCCTTGGGGAACGCGCGGAAGAGCGACCACGCCAGGTCCAGCGACTCGAAGATATCACGCGACTGGTACGGACCTTGCGCAATGAACTTGCCCTCGAACTTGTCCGTGAACTTGAGGTAAAGGTGGTCTTCCAGCGAAAGAGCCTCCTCGCCAACCACAGCCTTCATGGCCTGAACATCCTTGCCGGTAGCGTAACTCGCATACTGTTGCAGTGAACAAATACACAGTGGGAACTGGTCAATGACAAGAAACAAGAGCACAGCAGTCCCCCCAACACCCGTCCACTGACCAGCTGGTTCGACACGGCACTGTGGTCGTCACGAGTCATGCCGTCGCCGATAGCACTCTTCATCAGTCGCGACAGGGACGGCAGCACGTTGATCGGCGGGAAGATCTGTCGGTTGTGCAGCTGACGGTCCACGTAAATCTACGACGACACCAAACAACGCATGTGTTAGCATAACCACCAGCACCTTTGGCCTCGAACAACGCCGCACCTGTCCTTCCGTGATGTAACCCGTCAAATCGGGGATGGGGTGAGTGATATCATCGTTGGGCATGGTCAAGATGGGCAGCTGTGTGATGGAGCCGTTGCGACCCGTCACACGGCCAGCACGCTCGTACAGCGTCGACAGATCCGTGTACATGTAGCCGGGGTAACCACGACGGCCGGGCACTTCTTCACGGGCGGCCGACACTTCACGCAGGGCATCAGCGTACGAGCTCATATCCGTCAGGATGACCAGCACGTGAAGGTCGCGCTCGTAGGCGAGATACTCGGCCGTGGTCAGCGCCAGACGCGGCGTCACAATACGCTCAATGGTGGGGTCGTTGGCCAGGTTCATGAACAGCGCCGTCTTCTGCATGGATCCGCTCTCCTCGAAATCGTTACGGAAGAAGCGCGCCGTCTCCATGTTGACACCCATGGCACCGAACACAATGGCGAAGTTGTCCTCGTGCGAGTCCATGACGTCCTTGCGCTGCACCAGACCGGCCTGGCGCACAATCTGCGCGGCAATCTACATTGTTCACAGGCAGAGATGCAATAGACAACCCGCACGCACAGTCAGCTCCTGGACACACAGGCTCATCACGCCCCTAGCTACATACCTCGTTGTGAGGCAGACCAGCGGCAGAGAACAGCGGAATCTTCTGTCCACGAGCGATCGAGTTCATCACGTCAATAGCCGAGATGCCCGTCTGGATCATCTCCTTGGGGTAGTCACGGCACGACGGGTTGATGGGCTGGCCCTCGATATCCAGGTACTCCTCGGCCACGACGGCGGGTGCGCCGTCGATGGCCTTGCCGGAGCCGTTGAAGGCTCGGCCAAGCATCTCCTCCGAGATGGCCATCTTGAGCACATCGCCCGTGAACTCGCAGTGGGTGTGGCGGTTGTCGATGCCGTCCGTGCCTTCGAAGACCTGCACGACGGCCTTGCTGCCCTGCACCTCCAGCACCTTGCCCTGGCGCTTCTCGCCGCTGGCCAGCGTCAGGTTGACGATCTCGGCGAACTTGGGCAGCTACAGAGGGCAAACGAGAGAGAGAGGATCAGCATAGCCGAGATAGCGTGTCTACGGAGAGGACTGCAGTCATTGACGCACCTTGACGTTCTCCAGAATGACCAGCGGGCCGTTCACACCCGAGATAGTGCGGTAGTCTGCGCAAAGATCGTCAGTCAGTCGGCAACAGCTCAGGGGGCCCCCAACCACAAGGCATTAGACAGCACACGCACCGATTCGCGGCTCCACGTAGTAGTCGCGCACCACCGCCGCCGCGTTCGCCTGAAAGGCCTGCTCTGCCGTCACCATCGCTCTTCAATTCCGCTGCTTCGCTTCGGTCGCTAGAAAAGATTCTAAGATTTCGAGCTCGAGGTCTCCCTCCGACCGCGCTAAGTACGACTTGGATCCGGAAGCTTCAACTAACCTTTGACACGCTTGGCTGCAATGGAGCGATGAAGACGACGGAGAGAAGGAAGGAAGTGTCTAGGTAGTGTGTACTGTTGCCAACAAACAAGCGGGAAAGAGCGGTTCGGCCCCGGCCCGGCTGCCTGCATTGGCTTACTCCTCCTTCTTCGGCTCCTCGTCGACGTCGCTAGAGACGACCGTCGCGGCGTCCTCCTCGTCGGCATCGCTGGAGACGTGCGGCGAGGCGTCTTCCTCGTCGGCGGCCGACGCAACGGCGGTCGCGGCGGCCTCGTCGCTGCTGTCGTCGTGCATACCGGCGGGCCTCATGCGCTGCAGCTTCTCGAGCCATGACACGGCGCTGCCCGACGTGCTCGACGGGTCGAACGAGCCCCGGGCCGAAATTTGCTGCGGAGAGTAGATGAAGACGTCCTCCTTGAGCTTCTCCGCGTAGTTCTCCTCGGTCGTCCACTTGGCGCTCTGCTCGCGCAGCGACGCCACCAGAGCCTCTCGGCGGCGCTCCACTTCGGCGTTCCGCTCCAGGCGCACCACCACCTTCTCCTCGAAGTGTTTCCTGTACGTACGAACCAGATTCGTCAGCCACGCTGCATACGCATGTACATCTGACGACGCCGTCGCTGATCACTAGCGGCAGGCAATAAATGCACAGCTAGCCAGCCAACAAATGTAGCTCGTCGGTACAGCCTGATTGATAGCGGCACCCACCTGAGATTCTCGTCGTGGATGGCCTTCTCGCGGGCGACCTCCTTAGCACGAATCGCCTGCTGCTGGCGCTTAATCTCTAGTCGGGCCGCCTTGGCCTTCATGATCTTCAGGCGCTGGGCCCTGCGCAAAACAGACAGACGGCACGTTAGTTAGAACGTTGTTTGTCGGTCCCTATCAACTGCAGCCGCTGCGACGAACGTACTCGGCATCACGGGCGAGCTTCTCCCTGCGCCGCTTCTCCTCCTCGACGAAGTCCTTGCGCAGCAACCCAATCTCCTTGCGGTAGTCGCTGCGGGCCTGGACAAACGAGTACGACGTCTCCGAGGCGGCCGCCGTCGAGAGCTGTGGAGGCAGCAAAAGATAAGAGACGGTCTCCTAATTACAGCAACACGAGACGCAGCTGCAGCAGGAGTTGACCGTACCGCCCGGACAACAGCACCGCTCTTGGCAGCGGAGAGCAGCCCCACACGCGAGATCATGCTGCAGGCGGAGCGGGGTCGACAAGCAAAATGCATCGCGGCCACACACTGTGAAGCCCTTCCCCTTTTGGTGTGTCGTACGTAACGAGCCGCACGAGCGTTTGACTTCCAGGACATCGCCGATTTTTATTGTCATTTTTTATCACAAAGTAAAAAATGGCAAACAATCGGCAAACAAAATTTGTTGCCATTCTTACTTTTAAAAAAGGCAAAAAAAACGGCGCTGTCCTGAAAGTCTAAAATGTACATCCGGGAAGTCAAATTTGTAAAAACACTTTTTGCCAACCCACTTCGACACCAGCAGGTGAACGAAGAAGCGAGAACGCCTAACGGCCACCCTCCCGTGCTGTGTTCACACATTACGTCTGCTGTGGCACCTTAGAAATGTGTCACCACCGCAGCGGCGCTGACCAGCACCCTTCGTCGTGGCGGCCCAGCGGACGTTTTCTGCTGTGTGCATCGGCAAGTGATGGGTACATGTCCGTCGACCAATCCACGGGCGTCTAACGCCGTGTCGCAAATGACGGATGGCAAGCCGCCAGGCTGGCACAAGCGCTTCTGAGCCCCAGCAAGACTTCATCACTACCACTGGATCGGCGGTTGCTTCGCGACAGGGCTTGCGCCTACTCAAAATCCCTCATGCCCAGACGAATCCCCTGGCGGGAGACAGCCATCTCGGTCAATGCTGACGCTGCGGACGCCGTGCTCGAATCTCTGAAGTCGTTCGACATCGGCAAGAGCATTATGTCGAAATGTACCGCTTGCATGGACGCTGCGCGCTACCGACTCCTGGACTGCAGCTCCGACGCCTGCCATGACGCCAGCGAGTTCAAGTGCGCGTGGCGCGAGCCTGTCTCGAGACGAATCTCGTGTCAATTTACGAGTTTGGCCAGCACACCTCGGACTTAGACTCACCGCAGCGCAAGAAGTTAACGGCGGCGTAGAAGCAGTTCTGCAGGGAGCTGGCTGAGCATCACCAGAGGCCGATGCTTATTCGCCATGCGCTCGCTCGCAAGTTTTCCACCCCCTTGGCAAACCTGCCAAACTTGAAAGTCGTCCAGAACTTCATGAACCACTATTCTCGCACCTTATCTTGAGAACCACGATCGTGTCGATGGACTAAGGGAGTGGGTCCACGTGAGGACGTTNTGGCAAGCCGCCAGGCTGGCACAAGCGCTTCTGAGCCCCAGCAAGACTTCATCACTACCACTGGATCGGCGGTTGCTTCGCGACAGGGCTTGCGCCTACTCAAAATCCCTCATGCCCAGACGAATCCCCTGGCGGGAGACAGCCATCTCGGTCAATGCTGACGCTGCGGACGCCGTGCTCGAATCTCTGAAGTCGTTCGACATCGGCAAGAGCATTATGTCGAAATGTACCGCTTGCATGGACGCTGAGCCCCACAAGTCGCGCTACCGACTCCTGGACTGCAGCTCCGACGCCTGCCATGACGCCAGCGAGTTCAAGTGCGCGTGGCGCGAGCGCGTGATCACCTGTCTCGAGACGAATCTCGTGTCAATTTACGAGTTTGGCCAGCACACCTCGGACTTAGACTCACCGCAGCGCAAGAAGTTAACGGCGGCGTAGAAGCAGTTCTGCAGGGAGCTGGCTGAGCATCACCAGAGGCCGATGCTTATTCGCCATGCGCTTGCTCGCAAGTTTTCCACCCCCTTGGCAAACCTGCCAAACTTGAAAGTCGTCCAGAACTTCGTGAACCACTATTCTCGCACCTATCTTGAGAACCACGATCGTGTCGATGGACTAAGGGAGTGGGTCCACGTGAGGACGTTCACTGGAAACGAACCAATGGCGCAGCCGTTCACGTTTGGCTGGGAATTAGATCCCGAGGGCAAGTCAGTAGTCAGAAACGGCTCTGATGAAAAGCCATTCATCGTAGGCATTACGACGAAAGCGCTCGTGCTTCGGATGATGCTGCCGCCAGAGTCTTTCATCCTCCACGTTGACGCGATCTACAAGATGAACTATCGAGAGTACCCTGTGCTCGTCGTCGGTGTTTCGGATCGCTCCAGGGAATTTCACGTGGTTGCGGTGTTCGTCATCAGTCAAGAGACGCAGCCTGTCATTGAGGCAGCCTTGCTGGCGCTGCAACGTCTCTACTTCTGGATCGTGCGCCAGCATCTCGTTGTTCAGCACGCGATGGCCGACGCAGACCAAGCTCAATTTAACGCGCTCCGCTCTGTGTTTGGGAGCAACCCTCGGTTTGGGTCGTTGAAGTGCTTCTTTCACATCATGGAGAAGGTGCACAAGGCGATTAAGAACTTTCCCTCGGGCGTGGCGGCTAGCATTGTGCATGATATGTACTTTGCAAAAAGCGAATTGGAGTATTTCCAGATGCAGGACTACGTTTTGTAGAAATGGTCGACTCAGCCATTTCTCTTTTCGGCTTTGCCCAGTACATGAGCGCGCAGCGGCTTTTCGGGCGGTTCAGTAAGTGGCAGATTTATGCCACGCCCAGCGGTTTCGCGTCTACGAATAACCCAGCCGAGACATTCAACGCACTACTCAAGAGAGACTACTCCGACGCCGCTTGAAGATAGGGACTTTGCTGAGGGAACTCAGCGACTGCTGCGAGAACCAGTCCGCCAATACCCGACAGTTTCGTTTTGACGCCATCCCAGCAGCAACGCTCGTACGACGTGTGGGGGAGCTGACGCGAGAGAAGTTGTTGGGCCTGTGGACAGGCGAACCGGCTAGGAATGCGTATCCTGGGGGTCCTACAATTGTACCTGTAGTGTGCCAGCTTGCGAAGCGCCTCATTGTAACTCCCAACAAACGATCTAAAGAAGGAATTGCAGTCTCGGCACAGATGGGGTCGAACTACGCGCGTATGGAGGTCCATGACCAGCCTCAAGGTGGCCGGTGGACGTGGACAACATGTGGTGTCCTTGCAACTACTTCTACGCGTTTGACGTTTGCGTGCAGGTGCTGTTCGCACTGAGGGTCACTGACTATTTGGACAGCAGCGGAGAGGATATACTGATCACGCGCAAGAAGCGCAAGCGCGCAACAGCAGTTCCTACAAACGAAAGAGGACGTCCGTCCTTGGTCGGTGCAGCACTGTGTTTCGAGTGACCCAGAAGAACGTAGAGAAGAATGTCCTGGTGGTATCTAGTTAGTGAACAGAGAGCACACGACCCCGTACTACCCGCAGCAAGCGAGCATTTCAGATTCCAGGTAAAACGCTACTCTGTAGGAGCGACAATGTGTAAGCATCTATAATTCAAAGTCCTCATTCACCAGTGACTCACCTTTCGAAAGTATGAATACATTATCGCTGGTCGTGTATGAGCTCACGTCGAAGTGCTGAGTGCTTCAACAGTCACGGGATAATGAAACTTGACCAGAAGGCAAACAATAAGTAGCAAGCCATCCAGGAGATGCAATTCTTCTTATTGCCCGATTACTGGACTTGCATTCTCTTCCCTACCAATAATCTACCAGGCTTTGCTAGAGGACTCTCTCCGTTATCGCGTCCTCACTTGTCTCCTCAATATCCGAATCAACACTCGTCACAAGCGCATTTGAACCAAATCTCTTCTCCGTAGTTGACGGTCAGCTCGGTTCCTGCCTTCACGTCAGAAATCACCACTGCCAGTACTTTTACCTCAGTGCCATTTTGCATCTCCATGAAAGCGACGTTCGGTCGGCAGGAGTGGCTCATGAACCGCGTCGTAAAGCCGTACTCGAGGGCTTCGATGTAGACATACTTTTGCTGGTTGACTTAGCGTTTAGCAGCATTGTGTATCCGCTGTTCTGCTTTAACGCCTGTTTGGGCTGACCCTCAACGATGGCGTCATACGCGCACAATTTGCCGGCGTACTCACTAAGCACGTCCCCAACGTTCAGAAAAGTCGTTGTGAACACGCCGAGGCCAACACGGTGGGTGTCGAACAGTTTTAGAGTCGGAAGAGAACGTGACGCGTTGCTGCAGACTGCACCTAGCCTCCAGCAGTCCGGGGTACAAAATGTCACCGCTGTAGCGTTCCAGCAGGTGTCCAGGAAACCGTCGCCTTCGCAAATGCAAGGCTCTACCTCGCCAATGTCCGGGAACGCAATTCCCTCCGGTATAATGCTCTCGGTGATGTACTTCACGTCGGATGGCCACGCTTCTTCCAGAAAACTCGTCGCGATATCAGAGCTGGACACCTTGGCTTGTTCGAAGTTCGGCCGGCGAGCATGGAGTTTTTTTTCAAGCGGGATTTAACCCATGGCAACTTCAGTAGTTCCTTAGTCTTCCGGGCTTTGAGAGTGTGAGCATGGTAGACCTCACGTCCGCTTCGCGTGATGCCGCACTTCTTCTGGTTTCGCCGCTTGCGCGACCGAGGAACGTGCCACAAGCCCGGCCGTTTCTTCGGTTGGTGTCGAATTTTGGGGCGCTCGTGACGGGTTGGAATGGTATTGAGATATTCCTCTGCAGCGGCCAATATCCCCACTATCAACGCTAGCCGAAATCTCCTCGCTTGTAGAAGCTACGTCTTGAGTGCGCGAACGTTTTCCACTACCTGTTGCTTCAATCTGGGCCGACTCTGCAGCTCTGGCCGTGGGCGAAGATTCGTCTCTGTCTGCAGCTGCCTCTAGAACGACCACCGACTTCTGCTTTGCTCCAATCTCCGTTTCCTCGCGTGAAGGAGGTGCGGGCTGTTGACATGAGGCTGGTTCACTATCTGGGGGAGCTGTCGTCGTCGTCATCATTCCTCTGGCCTCGAGCGCATCATCGTCACTTCGAAGCGAGCTTTCAATGCCATCCTCATCGCTCTGCGAACAGGTTCCACCCGTTTCCTCGCGTGCACCACGAGCTGACGCATCGACGTCTCGACACTCGCGTTAATTGCACCCTGCAGTGCAGCGTTGGAGAGGCTGGTCCGCGTCGGAGCCTCCGATGTGCGTGCTACCAGACTGAAAGTCCTCAGCTTCCTCCACAATCCTCCACTTGGTTTCCGAAGCTGTCGATACGGCGCTTGATCATCATCGTGAGGGTATTAGTTCCCCGTTGTCGATGCCGATCGGGAAGTCATCGTCCACAGCAACGCTGACGCGAAGAATGATCGCAACACGACATCCTCGCGGATCGCCGAAGCCGAATGCCTGCGAAAAGTACTCGATCGTGTCGCCTGCATGAAGGCTCTCGGGGGAGAGCTCCGAAGCACTGAGCCCCGGCATGCTGCTCCTGCTAGTGCTGGGTGGTGCGAGGCGTGCCGCTGTTCCTGGCTTGGAGAAAGAGGATCGTCGTGTGTCAATCCAGTTCCAGCCATTGTGCGCACCACTTGTGCAACCTTCTCGTCACACTCAAAGCACATTGATCCTGCCTGGTGCACATCTCCCTGGGCTTCGAGCTCTGCCCTTTTCTGCCAAAGCGCTGGCGCGCCTCGCTAGCTTTATCGCACCGTCTTTGAGTTTATGTGGTGCAAGTTGGGTGTTGATCAGACCGGTACGTGTGAAAGTTAGGAAGAAGCCACGAACGGCTAGAAGATTGTGAGAATAGCAGTACAACGATGACATCTCGCCTGACACCTTTGCAGCGGCAAAAGATCGTGTGGGGCGTGCTACACGGAGTGAGGTTTCGCTTCCTCGCCTCCGGCGCTGTCAACTAAACAGCTCTAGGCCACAAGATGAAGCATCATCGCCATACGTGCGAGGACGTATGGCGAAACTACGCGTACCGGTCTGGTCTTAGCGAGGTACCTGACGTAGTACATATGTCTGAGTCAAGTGGTACCTCCTCGCCGCCGTCTGAGCCGCTCGAGCCGGACCAAGCCGAGTCTCCGCCGGACCAACCCGAGTCTCCGCCGCTCAAGCCGTGCGAGCCTCCTTCTGGCTCTGACATATCGGTGAGGGAACTCAGTCTGGGTGCCAACGTTGGCGGTACTGCCCTGTCGGTGCAACACGCTGCACCACCAGAACGGGGGTGCCTTGAAGATTTGCGGGCGGGGATGGAGAATCTCCATCGCCGGCTGAAGGAGCTGGAGGTGCAGAACGTTACAGCCCCGATAACGCTGCTGGTTGCACTAGTGACCCGTCTTCTTGCTTTGGCACGATCTCCGCGGCTTGCGTGGATCCTCGATTGGATCGAGACCCGCAAAATATCACAAGAAGTCGCGGAGGAAAAAAGTTGTGCTCGGATGGACATGGTACAATACTAAGCATGGGCATATTACGAGTTCAGTGACTTAGCCGGCACTTGGAAGCTAGTAGAGTTGAAACGACGGGGAATTGATGTTCGGGTGCTTTTGTGCCCGAACATCCGCATGCTTCAAAAAGGGGCCCGTGCTCTGTATATGCTAAGGGCAGCTGGCATTGAAGTTCGCGTTACGTCAGGAAACCGACAACTCCATCGGGAGGTGCTGGTGCTGGACAGCACGCTAGAAATTGGTAAGATCCTTTTATTTTGCAATTGTTGTTAAATACTGAGGTCGTATCTTAGTGGGCATCCGGACCGGGTCCTATGCGAAAGTTTGTATGGGCTTGGACCTCGCCGACCTATGCGAAATACGAGGGAGCGACCCCTTGCACATTAACTCGACCTGCTTCTTGCAAATTAAGTCGACCTGTTTCTTGCACATTAACGCGACCGTGTCGACACAGATCATCAGAATACCAAAGGAAAGGAAAACGCAAGTTGTAGTGATGCTCTAGTAGTCGCATTCGCTAGTCAATAACTCGTACCTCTAGCCTGTCATTCTCCAGCCGTTGTAGGAAAGCTGTGCCGTCTGTGCTGGCTTGTTCAGGTTGAAGCTACCGCTTGTCAGGAAGTCCATCTTCTCCGCTATAGAATTGGGCTTGTTTTCCGAGATGTAACGGATAACCTTGTGCATGTAGTGCAACATGTATACTCCGCAGTCGCTTGAGTTTGACTGTCGGGGCTTCGTCATGTAAGCAAAAGCCCGCGGATCAGACCGAGGGTTGCGCGCATAGTGCTTCTTCCACTCGCGCGCCAAAAACCACTTCAACGTTTCAAAAATCGAAGCTGCGTCATGCACTATACGTAACGAGTCAATATGATAGCAGATTGTGTCGGCTGGTCGAAGAGGATTCTCAATCACAGCAAAGCTGTAGTGATCAGCGGCGGCAATTGGGAGCAGCAAGAACCTGTGCGCACCCCAATCAAAACCTCCAGTCACTTCCTCGGGAATTGCTTTACCGTCTTGGTCAAGTCGATACGCGTTCTCGATCTCCATGTAGAATGAGGTACCGAGTGGGTATACCATCGTTTCGGCACGCAGGATGTGCTTATAAATGAGACTATCGACGACACGAGTTGAAAGCCACTGAGCTGGCAAGAGGCTATTAAAATCCTCTTTCTCGAGATGAATGATGATAAGGGAGTCGCCGAACCCGTGCATCACTACCAGTCTAGACTTGCTGAGGGATTTTCGCTTCCGAAGTCTGGATGATACATCAGTCGGTCGTTCGCAGCGCGGCCTTTTGTGATGATCCACTTTCTTTTGAGGCACGATTTTGGCATCGTCATCAGCGCAATCGGGTTCTTCTCTTTCACATCCAGCAAGGTCGATACTTGTACAACAGCCAGCGCTTTCAGCAACTGCTGCAGAACTTCCTGCAAGATTCTCAAATCTTCGAGCAACTTTCGGTGATCTTTGGGAATCCGGGTGGAAGTTTGGGTTGATCTTGCAGAAGAACCAGCAGCCTGAGAAACTTGCACGTTAAATTCAACTTCCCTTGAGTGCCTAGCCGGGGCAGTTTTGTACTCCGTGACAAAGCGAGTAATCCACGATCCTTGGCTGCCTTCTTTCATCATCGCGAACTCAGAAATATTATTTTTCGCGTACTGTTCTTCCCGCGTGCATGTTCCACCATCAGCATTACACAAATTGTAGAACTCGAGGACCCTGAGCTCAAACGATTTAAGCTTCTTCTTGCGTTCGCCCCCCTTGGCACGGTAGCGGTTGCCCATGGCCTCCGCGGCATCAGAGTCATCCAGCAAACTCCAAAGCGCCTTTTTCCAACCCAGCAAAGTTCCCTTGGCCACATCAAGCTCTTTAGAAGCTTCACGAGAGCTCCATCCAGGGTTATCTCTCCAGAGCTTCAGTTTGGCCATCTTCGTGGCGATTGGCACCTGAACTGGACGTCGCTTCTCTTCTGTCATAATACGCTGACGGTGGCTTGGTGTCGTAGAGGGAGGGAGAGAGATGGAATGAACGGCGCAGACGGCCTGATTTTTCGGCTGTCTAATTATGCAATTTCCCAAAGTGGTCGAGTTATTCTGCAACGTGGTCGAGTTATTCTGCAAAGCGGTCGAGTTACTCTGCAAAGTGATCGAGTTATTCTGCAAAGCTATTAGTCTATTAACCCCTTACTTCCCATATGTTGTACCGTAGAACATAAGAGGTGTATCTCCTGCTTCACTTTTTGCGCAGATTCTATGTTATGTTGGAGGTAGAACATAATGAGCTTTTATACTTGAGATTTGTATGTGAGTACTGTCAATTTCACTCCATAGTGAAGTCAAGAGAACGGTTTGGGTGGAAAACAGCCAAATGCACAGGCTTAGGTTTCGGCAAGGATGCAGTTGCGGTGAGCGTGATAAAGACTGGACTCGTCACCCACCACGGACGAGTGGCTCCCAGCAAAGCCCTCATTCTTCAAAACGGCGAGAAGAGAGCAAGATGGTCGGCGGTACCGGGAAGCAACCACAGCGCAACCTGACGGAGCAGGAGCAGCGTCTGTGCAGGGAGGCGCTTCTAAGCGACAGACATGCACGTCGCATTCGACGGGCGGCGAGCAAGACGAAGCACATGGGAGTGGAAGGAACGCGGCCGAAGAAACGATCCAAGAAGGAGGCTGCCAAACGTACCACAGCAGCTATGGCGATCCGGGGCGCGCTAGAGACGGTGTTGGCGGGTGAGGGGGGTGCTCTGGCGGAGGCAAAGGAGCAGGAGCCGCGTGTGGAAGACTCGTTCGAGGCAAAGGAGACGGCGGGGGCGGTGGACAGCGTGCATATCGAGGAGGCAGTTGCGGAGAAGGAGGCAGCGGAGGTGGACAGCGTGCATGCCGAGGAGGAGGCGGGGACGGCAGCGGAGGAGAAGGAGGCGGCGGAGGTGGACAGCGTGCATGCCGAGGAGGAGGCGGGGACGGCCCGTCTTACTTCGAATCAGCGCAAAAGACGGCGGGCCATTTTCGAGGCCGTGAGTGCCGGTGGTGAGAGCAGTTCTGGGGAAATTGAAGCAGATGCGGAGTTGCAGTCAGTGCCGCCGCAGTGTGTCGTCCATGGCGACGCTAACCTGATGGATGCTGCGGCCGATGCGTGCACCTACCTGAACTCTGATGAAGATCTGTCGGTGGAGGAGGACCAAGAAAGCTACGATGACGATGACGAGAGTGACTGGGACATCGGAGAGCTGACAGATGAAGGCTCAGACGACGATGGAGGAGAGGACTTGCCCGAGTCTGTCTGCAGTTCACTCGCGCAGAGCAAGACGGCAGTGTCGATGATGCGGACGCATGGCTGGGAATATGGTACGTTATGTTGCTCCTATACAACATATGTAGAAACGCATGCTGTCCTCTTCCAACATAAGAGCCATCATAAGCTAACTTGTTGTTTGTTGCGTGTAGATCCTGAAAAGTTTGGTCCGGACCCAACCTACGAAGACTTGTATGATGGTCCTTACGGACCGAGCGACAGCGTCATGGCAGTGGGCGACGATCCACTAGCCCTGCTCTTCTACTTCATGCCGCCAAAGCTCTGGACTCAGATTGCCACTGAAAGCAATCGATACCACAAACAGTCGATTGCGCAGAGAGCGAGGGCTATCCGTTCGCAGCAGCGTCGGGATGGCCAGGAGCTTGAGGAGTTGGGCAGTATCCGGAGTCGACTCGCGCGTGTACCGGATATTGAACCGTGGGAAGTCCTGCGCGTGATGGGTCTGCTGGTTGCGCGCATGCTGATGCCAATGCGCAAAGGCATTGCTGCGCATTGGTCTACGAAGCATGTGGGCGCGCTACCTACGAACCGGTTCAACCTCTTCATGACCAAGCACCGTTTTTTCCATATCATGGGCTATCTACACTTCTCGAACAACAAGTCTCCAAATGCAAGCGTCGATCGCGCGTGGAAGATTCGGCCGGTCGTGGATGTATTGCAGAGGACGTTTGCTCGTGGATATCGTGCGCCGCCTGTGATTAGCTTCGATGAAGCGACGTTGCCATCCCGTTCCCGCTACAACCCGACTCGCCAATTCAACAAGGACAAGCCCCATAAGTGCGGCACGAAGGTGTTTGTGGCAGCATGCGCTGAGACAGCGTATTGTTTGAGGTACGAAACTCTGGCTGTGGTAGGCTT
>JAABLK010000222.1:0-40138 GCA_012295415.1 Phytophthora chlamydospora | reverse complement strand
CTAACAACTACAACAAGAAGCTTTATTGTTTATTTGGTGCCGTTCTACTTTCCACTCTTCGACCAGTCCGACTACAGTCGCAGCGTACCCGACCTAAGGGCAAAGGAGGTGTACGACACGTGGTGGTTTGCCGGTTTCATTTTGTATCATATTCCTAGCGTTTCCTTGTGTGCGTGCTTTAGACATTCCAGTGCAATTACATGTACATGTAGACGCTGTTGTCGCCGTGCAGGTCATTTTCTTCCGTACCGACAGTCTTATGAATCCGCCATTTCCCCTCCAAAGTTCTATACGTCGCGATGATCCCTGGTCGCTCCCGCGAACGACGTATCGACGGGGCACATTGATGTTGGTGGCGCTCTCCACACTGTTCGAAGAAGACCAAGTGCGGCCTGATCATTGACAAGAAACCAGAAGTACATTGAAGCCCGTGAATTAAGTCTGAAACTCGAAGGGGTCATGCTGGTTGCACGAGACCTGTCCCAGAATTCGTCAAGACTGACGGCCGTTCGTCTTCTTCTGTAGCAGCCATACTGCATTGATCTCGCTGTGAAAAGGGTACGTGCTTTATGATCCATGTTTTCTTTCTGTTGCTCTGACGTTAGTATTGAAGGTCGAGCTGCTGCCGATTAAGCAAGTAGAGATACGAATCAAGCACACGATACAGCGAATGAGCATTGAACAGACAGTTCCTCAGCCCACGGACATAGTACCCCGAGAAAAGCATGCACAGCAGCAATTGCAGATATTAGCATGAAAGCCGCTGGAGAAGAAGGCAAAGCGGTGTATCTAGCGCACTGGGACGAATTTGGATATACTGTCGTGGAGCATTGAACGCTATAATCTGTGGCATCACCGCGAGCGACGTAAAGTGAAGGAGATGTTGCAGTGGCTTGACAAACTATCAATATCAAGATCCGATGTAATACCACCTTTCGACGACTGCGCATTATTCCATAAGGTTCGTACGAATTTGGTACCAACTGACGGGATTCGGTGCTAAGATTTGTTCTCATACCGGATATGCTGTTTTGGTGCTGTAGCTATTGCTAGCCGACACCGTGAAGATTATGATGGTGAATGAGTGGTGAAGAGATTGAGAGAGTGCGTCTCCTTGCGTTCGTGGTACAGAGTGGATAGGATCGACATGCTTGCGTGCAGGGCAGATCATGTTGGCGCATCGATACGTATCGAGTGCCGTTGGTATTTTCACACCGTATTGGTTTCTATTCTCGGATGCAGTAACGCGACAGAAAGCAGCGGTCACGCACAATGTCTTTAATAGCTTTCTACCTGGATTTGACGTCCGACCACAATGCCTGACCCCAGTAGGCCGTTTCAAACTACACAACTCTGAAAAATGCGGTGACAGATGCTATTGCCCCTCATTTACGTGGTAAATCTAAGGAGCCGTTTTTTTGGAGAATTGCAAGCAAGAAGACGGATACTTCTGCGGCGCGTGACCCCTATTTTTCCTGGAATCAATGATAACCGGTCACAAGTGGAGCAACACCTCCTACAATTCGTAGCGCCTACAGTACCTACAATTGCGTGCCAACGATTCAGTGGGTGAAGTAATTCAAAGAGAGGAGAGAATGAGCGGCGCGCATCAATACATATTTTGCATGCCAGAGTCACATGGCGAAGTCTTCACGTTTTGTTCTGTGGGGATGGCATAATGAGTTGATATCACTTCACACAGTATATTCGCAATCTAATACAAGACACAATTTCAAACAATAGTTATTCATTTTAGATGGTAAACTACGGTGCAGTGGCTCGCAGCAATATACAACGGGTATTGCGAGGAGTTCGGATTGGCGTTCGAGTATAATGGTGCTCAACCTGAACAGGAAGTTCTCAACTTCCACCGTACCCCGACAGCATTCTTTGAAAAGCGTGAACGGGATGCGATCAAGGTCGTGCTGTGCGCCAAGAAGTAGGTGAAACTAGCCGTCATTTCGTCTTCCTACACCTTCCAAAATCCAGCGAGGATGGAAGGCTTCATCCGGCAGAAGATCAGCGAGCTGTTCCGCAAACTGGAGGCGGAGGGACTTTTGCCGGTCTCGATGATGAACCAGGTCATGCGGTTCCTTCGCAACCTCGGCCATGGATGAGCTGAAACGGAGCTCATTCACCAAGCGCGTACCATGCTAGTTAGACCTGCCCGATGGAGGCCAGCTAAACTACGAAGTCGTTAGTGCCGCTTTCACCGACACTTTGCCTCCGCCGCAACGAAACCGCCTCCAGGGTATACGCCCACGCTTCTTCCATGTCAGCACGTGAGGGGGGGGGCACTTCAATGTGCAGATAGCGTGGTGGATGCAGCAGATATACCCGATCGGTACATCGTCGAGTTCCAGCAACAACCGCGGAGAGGGCGACATTGCGCGTAGTCCAAGGGCGAGCGCGTGGCCAAGGGCGACCAGAGAAAACCGCGTGAAGAGTAGATAAACGCACAAGACATACGAAGAAGAGAGAGTAATACTTGAACACCAGCTTACTGCCGATCTATCAAAATTGATGTTGTGTAATCTCCAGTACATCACATGCTGACATGGAAGAAGCGTGGGCGTATAAACACGCAGGAGTAGCGGTATTCCTGGGGACAACGTAAATGCCAAAGGTTACAGTAATATAAGTAAGCGTTGTCGATTTAACAGCGGAAACTTCATGTACCGATGTGGAACTCCGCCCGTCGCCCCCTGAAACGACAAACATTTTGGCATGACTTCACTGATATCGTAGTGCGTTGCGCGGTCCTTTGCTATTCAGTTCTGCGTTTCGATCTGACGATCGGCGTGCGTGCTGATCTCTTAGGATAGCCAATCTAGCTTCTCGCCAGCACCTTGTTATTGCATGCATCCCACAGCAGTGATCCTCTTACTGTACTCCATCTCTGTCAACGCCTGCAGAAAAATGAGCGTATCGGCACATTCATCAATAGGCATCGCAGGATTCAGAATTTCTTGGATGTGGGCCCACGAAATCTGGAGCATATCCAGCGAAGGCACACATTATAGCACCAACATTGATAGCTCGCACGCTTACCGATTGTTGGTGTGATCACGGAGATGTGGCACGTCGGGACGAGCGTACAGAACCCAATGCTCTTTTAGCTGATCACAGTTTCCATAATGTCCCAGATAAATGGGTTCTTCGCCTCAGGTTTGTGGTCGTCGGAGTGTAGGTGAACGTATCCAGCAGAAAATAGAGGTACTTGAGGTACTTTGTGGTCGACGATTCACAGCGGCAAGAACTAAGACTAGTTGGTTCTGGAGGTGGAGTGAAGGCCCGCCTGATAGTGGAGCCTCAAGCCAGCAGCTCTACTTCACTGATCGACCTTACTGACATGGCCTCGCATATCTTTCTGACAAGTGCATTACCCTCTGCAAGCAGGAGCACGTCGGGGTAGTGCATTATCAGCGTCGCAGCCAAGCATTCGGCAACAGTTTCGATTGAGAGCATCATCAGCAAATGCTACGGTGTTCAAGAACAGCAGAAGAAGCACTCGATGTACCAAGTGAGCGCGCACCAGAAAATGCAAACGACTTCGTCGACGATGACCCTTCTCAACACGTGGAAAATGGGGACGCCGCAATGGTGCTGTCAACCGTGACATCCGGAGGCGAGAACGCGAGCAACGACACTGCGCATGATAGTGTTTGTGATGTGTCAAACGAGCATTCAACGATAGATGAAGCCGGATTAGCCGCCCGCGGAAGCCAACGAAGCGCGCACTTGAATCTCGGCTTCAGATTGAAAAACTTTCGCGAAAGTAAGATGCGGCTCTCGGTAGCTAACACTTCAATAGATATTTTGTATTTGATCATTTTTTAGCTCAGCATTCGCCGCAACATATATGCTAACCCATTCACCAGTGCTATTAAGACGAAAAGGCTCGAGGGTGTTCAATGCCACAGTCAAAGTTGATTATATGGGGCCCTCTACCGCACAGCGTCGTCGAGCACAGACTTTATGTTGGAGCTGCTTGGCCGTTCAAGCAGCACCATGACGATCCGTTTCGCAACCTCACAAGCGGATGAAAAGGGGATAGCGAGAGTTTCAGTGGAGTGGAGAAGTTTGCTGTTGGCCGACGAGCTGGAATGTGTCGGCTGCAAGCTGGACTGCATTGCGTATGTGCGGCTTAAGGAGATGGATGCCAATTGGACGGCGTTCAGAGCTACAATACTGCGCTGGAGCGAGATGGTGTCGCGCAGCAGGCGTACTCGATGAACGGCGCTTTTATCCCGAATAAGCACGGGTTGCATTGAAACGTTTCGGAAAGACTGGCGTTCGCAATATCAAGTTCGTCCACAGCATCATTCTCACGCCCGGTTGACAGTTCCTCGTTGAGTGCGCTAAAGCATCCTCGGGCAGTCGGAGGTTAAGCATATGGCCGGGCGGCGTCAGCTCGCGCTCATAAAGACTTGCATGGCTACGTCGATGCATGGTCGATGCATGTGCCGTGCTCGTTCGCTCTTGGTTGGTGGATACACTTCAAGCTTTGGTGCTCATTTGAGATTATGAAAGTGGATGCGACATGTTGGTTTGAGCATGTGGGTCGACTGCTATTTGGGTGGCACGTACGCAAGTGTGAGTGCTGCGGTCATTTTGTTCAGTGGCAAAACACCCCCTCCACCTGGGCTCGCCCGCTGCGTACTTATTCTTGCGTATTGTGATGGCATAAGTGCGCCTTTGTACTTACCCATGACGGTGCATCTGGGTGGGGTGGGGGGAGCAGCGTAGCTGCTGGTCGGTTCGAATCTCGGAGCACACAATGAAATGTATATCTCAAAGGTCTCACCACATAGGCAGTACATGTACGCCAAATATCTAACGTGCACCTTCAGTTTTTTCCCATCTATGAATCCCCAAGTGAAGGGAAGAAGCGGGTGTCTATCAGCGGTGAGGCATCAGAGCGCTCGCTGCCGAGCCAGCGAAGGCCACACAATTCTTGCTGGGAAAAACCCGACGAGAGCGTGGTTCATTGCCAGCTCCGCCTCGCCCAGAACACGGCACAATGTAGCAGGGGGGGACCCCGAACTTAGAACACAGCCCCTTTTGCCCCATAGAGTCCACGTAAAACGCCAACAGGAGCCCCAGCACGTGGTGGTTGTGCTAAGGCTTGCCCCCCCCCCCCCCCCCCCCCCTGGGGCGATGCAAAGGGATGTGGTAGAAGAGCGAGAACGCAGCCAACAAATGATTAAAAATGCGGAGTCGTCGTTGAATAGTAGGAACTTCGTCATGCAGAGATAACAGCTCCAATACAACCACACTACTTACCGACAGAGACCTGTGAGGTTGATGAAGTTCTCATTGGTACCGAACTCCATAGGAACATCCACGGTGCTAGACCGGGCAGCGGCAGAGCTTGGACTGTCTGGTAGTATCGCATACACAGCATGCGCGCCCACTCCACACTCATGCACTCCTCAAGCAATCAGCGTTGGAACCGCCGTATTGCAGCCGTCTTTCGGCGATGTATCTCCTCCCCCACAGATACAACAAGGAGCAAACGCGGATCCATCCCGAGTTCACGCTGCTCTTTTCCTTCTCAGGGCGACGCCAGTGCTCACAACTCTGCAGCTCCCGCCCAAACGCTAACTTGCAGCAGGTGTTGTTGACGTAAGCGACAGGCTGCGAGTCTCGAAGAAGGTCGTTGCAATCTTCAAGCGACCCCTCATATCAGTAGATATAGAGATATTTTCCAGCTTTTTGTCCGACGTAAAACGGTCTAATTCAGCAGAGCATTCAAATTCATTTCATTTACATATTTTTAACCGAATGATCAAAAACGGACCATCGATGGATAAAAGGATGCACTAAACGAAGGGGCACGAAACCTTTTTATGGAGGGTTGGAAGGTGCCCATTGACTGAAGACTGAGAAACATCACCGAAATGTATTCTACCCCTGCGTGAAGAAAATAACGATAAGTGCATGCACTTGCTTTAATAAGCGTTGGGTGCGGAGAGGATGAATAAGTGCGATGCAGTGCGAACAGAGGCTGCTGACTGGCGATATGTGGATATGATCAAGAAGTGCTTGGGAGAAGGGGAGACTTATCTTCCACGAAAGCTTGTGGATCAGTATTCGGCACCTTCACAACGCGAAGGTCTTGAGGACGTACTGGGGTTACCGCGTGGTTTCCGTTGCTTCTTCAATAAGGATAACTGCCCGACGGCATGGATTGCAGTAGAGAAGAGTTTCGATGCATCAATCTTACACAATAAGCTACCAAAGTTTGCTGAGGTTTTGTTGGTATACTACCCGAGCACATTAGATGCTTGACGATCCCGGAAAGATTCATAACCCAAATCGCAAGTTTTAAGCGAAAACACGGATTATGCGCGCTGTCCACCATCGGTCGTATTTGCTCGTATTGGGTTGCGTTTGATTGCTTACCGGGTCCTCCGGTTACGATTTTGACGCGGTCGTTGGTAGCTGTGTCGTCGAATCGACTGGTTATGGTCGAAGACTTTACAGAGGGTCAACGAGGAAAGTTCGAAGGATACATCGTGTGCGAAGTCAACATGTTGATGACCTTTTCTCGTTTTATAAGACCTCTAACATATTGTATGGTAGTGTTCTTCTCAACAGTGAAGTGTTCAATACCGATTACACTGGCAGCTCAGTCGGTTATGATTTGTTTGTGCACATCAATGATGATGCTAAGAGAACATGAACATACAGCAGTAACATATTCGGGGCCAGTCCGAAGCGTGGCATGCTCAAAGCGGGCAGGACGAAAACGTTGTTCTAGAGCGACGAAGTAATCTGATCGACGATTCATTGCCTATTATGGCAAGAGATCACTCGCTAATTGCCCGCGTTGGCAATAACCAATGGGACCGTGAATTGCTGGTTCGGCAATTCAACAACGTTTTGAATAATATAATTGGTTTTGTTTTGTGCTTATATCTCCTCACTTGTTGCGTTTCGGTCGTGGGCATCCAGGAGAACGGTGCCGAGATCATGTTTCGATGAAAGGGTGCGTGAAGTTATATGTATCGCTGAGTGAACGGCAGTTTGCCGAGAATGAGTTCTTTGCACTGGTTGCATTTGACCGTATCTCAATGATAAACATGTACATTTAGAACTCAGTTCGATGTCGTCCATCCCCTCACATGCGCAATGGATATGCGACTATTGCGGCTGTTCAACTTGCTTCGCCATTGCTCGCTAATGAGCGGAAGCTACAGAAATCTTAATCACAACGCATTTCAACCGACAGTGCTACCGTCCGGTTTCTGAAGACAGTCGGTTTAACGTCGGGCTCTCTGTGGTCGTTGCAGGCAGAAATAATTCAATTATCAAACCCGATTCGGCCAGCCTGTGTTGTTTACTGCACTGACACTCAACATGGATAACTCCTTGGCTATGGCGCATCGCACTGGGATACCATCGGTTAACGCGCTTTTTGACGTCTTGGATGCCAAGATTCCCACCAATTCGGCGTTGCGTGAGTCAAGCCTAGTAAACCACTCCGCATCAGCGCGTTTGTTTATGCTTCAGGTCGATTTCTTTTTAAGGTACTGTGTAGGAATTAATCCAACCACAAAACCCAATTGGACTCCAGATTGTATGGAGAAGCTTCGGCACCTAAATCCAATTACTATAGCATGATTGACGTGCTACTTCGAGACCTGTTTGGTGAGATGTGCGAGCTCATGACGATCAAGAAGAAAATTAAGTCTCGGCAGCCGGGCGTAGCCACTCCGGTGTCATGGTGCTGATGTTCTTCGAGTGTTACCAGCACGGTATTGAGATGCCTCGCAAGTCAAGTCCAGCGCTTCTTCGATTTATGAGACTGCGTTATTTACTGAAGTGTATCCCCCAGTACTAATGAATGCATCACTTGTTTTGCTTCGTTCACTATCTTTCATATACCTATGCACAGAGATGGCACAAGGAAGCGAAGGCGCTTGGTTCGAAAAATAGAGTGCTGTCGGACCATCATAAACTTGGACGTGAACAGCTGCAACAATGGCCGAGTCGTCGTTTTCAACGGGCCATTCCGCTCTTTCACTTGCCTTTGCGGAATAGGAACTGACATACGTCGCCTTGGCTTGTGTTGATCTTTAACCCTTTCGCGAGGAGCAGTTATAATCTCTCCTTAACTATAGTATACAAGCTAAGTTATTAGCACCTAAAATGGCGCAAAATTCGCCCTTTAAGATAATCACTGTACTCGTTTTGCATATCTCGTGTAACATAGCAGCTTCAACGATTTGTAGGAGGGATCTGTTGTATTCATTTAGCTTGCTTTTTGTATGCTTACTTGATGACTGATTGTACTGTTTATGATTTGTTCTAAAAAAAGGTATGTGTCTAACTTGAACTTGTGTAAAAGGGCGATTTTTCGCCCTTTTAGGAGACGATTTTAGGAGACGATTTCGTACCGTGTCTTGATCTTGAAAACCTACTAAAAGGGAGAGAAATGCGCCCTTGCACCGCGAAAGGGTTAAGAAAATGTAAATTAATCCTATTGCCGTGCTTTGCCCAGGAAGCTCTAGATATTGCAGCAAAACTAGAGGATTGGGGTGGTAGTGCCCAAATCGCCGATCTAAATTGGCTCAGATGAGTACCCAAATTGTCGTCTGCGACGCGATTTCATTCTTTCACAGGAGGGCCAGAGCTGAACGAAGTATTCTAGCATCGCATGAGGCGAGACCAATCGTGTTAGACGCATCTGTGCGGCACGTAGATAAATAACAGTATCTCGTCAATGCACACGTTGTCCTTGTGATTAACGTACACGTTTAGTTTTGTGCATCTTTAAAGCGTAAACCTAGTCCTAATTAACGTATGATTACCATAGTTAAGCCTCCACGTTTACCTGCTGTATAAGATACTTTGACCTGCACTCCTTTCGAAAATTTCAATACCTTATACATAAAGGAGAAAATGTAAGACCCTTTCATGTGAAATTTGTATTGAATCGTGGCCTGGAGCGACTTAATCCCTCTTGGGCTGTCCGTCCTGACGTGACCGTTAGCACTACCAGAAAAAAAGTGATTGGTGTAGTAATACAAAGCAATTTCGTCAGTAAAAATACTCCAGAAAATGTGCAAGTAGTATTCTCGCCATCATTAGTTTGAAAATAGTAATAATCAAGCACATAATAGTAGTACTGTTGGTTAAGGAGGGAACTCAGTAGCAGCACGACTACCAAGCGCTACCGACGCCTTCCCTCTTGGAGAATTAACCCCAGACACAGACAGCAAAGGAGACTGAGTAGACTTCAGCGTGACGGAGGCTGGGCTGCTACAGCTCGCGTTTTACTTGACGTTGAAAAGTCCGTGACGCTATTTACACCGAAGCGGGATTCGCTCTGTGGCGATCACTACTGATCGATCACTATTCTTCCGATCCGACCACGGGAAGTGCGAAATACCTGATCATTCTTTTTATTGGAAGTGAGAAAGACTCGAGCGCCCCTGCTGGCCAACAGTCTCTCCATGATTAAGCTGCAAATAGCGCCTTGGATGGTCGCGCGGCTGGATGACTGAGTGCTGGAGAAGTACGCTCTCGAAATTGTAACAAAGACACCGACGTAGTGTCTAGTTAGTTAGACTTCGTGGATCTCGCTGCTGCTCAGTCTGTTAGTGGGGGAAAACTTAGTGCGTCCGAGACAGCAACACTGAAAACTCACCTTCTTAGTGACAACGAAAACCAAAGCTCGATCGAAATCCGAGCTTGATGTGTCTCTTCACGGCAACCGCAGCTTGTCTCAACTTTTGATTGTTACTCTAATGTTACTCCATTATGACTCCATTATCATGTTGCCCGAATGTCGTTCTTCGCCGGTTGGGTCAACATTTACCCCATACGGCATAGCTTTTGAGAGATTATTAAGAATTAGGTTCGTTTAATAGGCGATTTAAATATCTCATACTATCATGAAATTACTAAAGTATCCCAAACATGCGTTTTTACAGGATGCACGAGTGGGTCTTGAACCCGCCTAAGGGCCGTTCATAAATTCCCGGTAGAATCCCAAGCGGGATGGCGTCCCGAACTCCCAACATAAGAATGNACGCCTTCCCTCTTGGAGAATTAACCCCAGACACAGACAGCAAAGGAGACTGAGTAGACTTCAGCGTGACGGAGGCTGGGCTGCTACAGCTCGCGTTTTACTTGACGTTGAAAAGTCCGTGACGCTATTTACACCGAAGCGGGATTCGCTCTGTGGCGATCACTACTGATCGATCACTATTCTTCCGATCCGACCACGGGAAGTGCGAAATACCTGATCATTCTTTTTATTGGAAGTGAGAAAGACTCGAGCGCCCCTGCTGGCCAACAGTCTCTCCATGATTAAGCTGCAAATAGCGCCTTGAATGGTCGCGCGGCTGGATGACTGAGTGCTGGAGAAGTACGCTCTCGAAATTGTAACAGAGACACCGACGTAGCGTCTAGTTAGTTAGACTTCGTGGATCTCGCTGCTGCTCAGTCTGGTAGTGGCAGCACCACGGGGAAAACTTAGTCCGTCCGAGACAGCAACACTGAAAACTCACCTTCTTAGTGACAACGAAAACCAATGCTCGATCGAAATCCGAGCTTGATGTGTCTCTTCACGGCAACCGCAGCTTGTCTCAACTTTTGATTGTTACTCTAATGTTACTCCATTATGACTCCATTATCATGTTGCCCGAATGTCGTTCTTCGCCGGTTGGGTCAACATTTACCCCATACGGCATAGCTTTTGAGAGATTATTAAGAATTAGGTTCGTTTAATAGGCGATTTAAATATCTCATACTATCATGAAATTACTAAAGTATCCCAAACATGCGTTTTTACAGGATGCACGAGTGGGTCTTGAACCCGCCTAAGGGCCGTTCATAAATTCCCGGTAGAATCCCAAGCGGGATGGCGTCCCGAACTCCCAACATAAGAATGACAACTCGGGACGTCCATAATACCTCAATAAATCTAGTAACAACTTATATTTTATCATTTTGTATAGGTAAATCGATCGTCCCGCTCCCGGCAACGCGAAAAAACCCCCTCGGGAGCGGGAGTTTTCGGTAGATTTACTGCATACGCAAGCCCTAAACATTTTCCTCTTAGCCAATAGTAATGCCGGAGTATCTCCCGGGAGTCGGGAGCGGGAGTTTAAGAACGGGCCTAAGACTCTGGATATATATATCCAGAGAATATACATTTAAAAGGGCCGGATTTGATTACATTTTGAATACGATAAAAACTGCGAAAAATAGCGTAGTAAATAAACTCTAACTGTCGAATGCATTTGAACTGCAGCTCCAATATTCTGGTGCTGCCTAGGGGAACTAGCAGTTTTCTCTGGTGGAATGGTAGTTCCCAGACACATGCAGAAGACAATACAGACACTCTGTGAACGATGAGGTCTCGTTCAACCTTGCTCATTTGGATGACTGCGGAAATATGAAGTCCTAACTTACATTATCTAAATTTAATGCGTTGTTTCACAACTTGTGTGTAGGTATTTATGTTTGTTTTCATGTGGTGTGGCTGGGCTCCATCAACACAGATATACTAGCAGCCCTTCATCGTCTATTTGTAGCTCCTCCCAGTGGGTGCTTGAAGCTTGTTGTGAGTTTGAAGATCTATCGATTGGGCAAGCAAATGGGAACCGAGAGTTTGACGTTGGCTCAAAACTATCCGACGGGAGAGGTAGCGGTCCGGCTCGACGACTTCGGCTGTGGCTTCTGCTAGTGCGTGATACGCTGCCAGTAAAAACCAGTTCAGGTACCTGACGGCACGAAGCTAACTCAAAATTGTGGTAGCTATGCGTCAGGGCGAGTTGCAGCTTGTGCAAACAAAATCAACGACTACCAGCGCAGCTTTCAGTTCTACGAGGACAACAAAAAGCGTACTTTGTTGGCAACTCTCGATGAACATGCCGTGAGCAGCCATAGTTTCTAGAGCATTCGCTGTACGTTGCTGACCTCAACGCACTTCGTTACCCTCTTGTATCCGTAGGTTGGCTCAGCTGGTAGACCTGGCATCAAGAAGATGATTCTGACCAAAGAGTGCGGGATCATCTTGAACGGTCAGGATGTCATTCTCAAGGTAGCGACAATTTCACTCGAACTCATTTTACTCAGCAATAACTCGGTGCGGCTTGCAACAGACTTGGCGCTGGGACCCAAAAGCTCAACGAGCTGGCTTGCCACCGTTGGAGCCCGTCGTTATCAACCTCAACGACAGTCTGGTGTTCACATATCGAGATCGAAGCTCCATTTCCATCAAATTTGCTCCGTGTCCAGGCATCTTGGTGGATTTTGCCTGTGGAGAACGTCTCCGCCGAACCGACTCGTACTTCGACCGCGCTCACCGAGTTACAGAAGGACCACAACGCGGGAAGCTGCTAATTGATCAAGAAGTGCCGACCTTGCAGCAACGACAGAAGCGTATAGAACTCGACTCGATTGAGAAAAGAAGCAAGTCGAAACCACGAAGTAAGGACCTCGCACACGACCAGATTAAGCGCGTCGTGTCGACGCTAGAGACGAAGTTCGACGGATATGAGGGATGTCGAGTCACGCCAGCAGCGGACGGAAACTGGAGGGAGAAGGCACATCTGCAAAGTCTCCGGGAAATTCCAGTTTTGTCTGCCACGGGGTTTGAGGTAGGACGAGTACCGACGCTCTTTGGGTCTGCAGTGCAAACCAACGACGCGTCGGATTCCCTCAAACGTCTCAAGAACGATTTCAATGGGAAGTGGCTCGGGTCGGTGGAGGTTCACCGGATGATTACAGAAGAAAACCCGGGACTTCCGCGGACTGGGGCTCTGACCAATGCAAGCGGACGCTACTCGCAAGAGCTGCAAGTTGCTGGCGGTGGTACAAAACCAATGGGCGAGCGCTTGGTCTCAGTGCCCGGCTCAAAGCTCGATTCGTTTCTTCGCGATCAATGCGCGAATGACGAATTGGTCGTGGTCGCTTGCCTACGTGCTGATGATCGGCAATCACGAGCCGCCGAATATATGCTCGAACAGGTCCAATTGATCATTTCAGAGCGAAAGAGAAACCCGACGACATCGACAACGGCCGCGGCGGAGTAAGTACATTGCACTTATTATCGCGTATGCTGTTTGTCCCACTAATAACGAGTCTTTTTTTTTGCTAGGAACAAGTGCAGCCTCATCAAATGCGACCTTGCCGAGTCTCCTGCACTAGCTGATCGATACCGAATCCACGCCGTGCCAACCTTCCTGATGTATGGCCCCTGCTTGTCATCACTGTATTTGGGCAATTGACTAACAAAAATCTTGTCGTGTAAAGGTTTTACGATTCTCGACTCGTGCACGTCTCGAGTCTCGGAGGGCTAGCACGTCGTGTCGCCCCAACCACTAAGAACGCGAACTTGTCGGGGCAAATGGACCACCTCCCACGCGTGCTGCTCGTCGAGAAGGTCGCGAAGCAACAGTTAGCGATCGAGAGCTTTCTGCGGCGTGAGGGCTTTCAGTGGGACCTCGCGAATAGCGGCGAGCAGGCCGTATCTAGCTTTACTCGCCTGTCCAGCTCGGGCTCTCTGGCCAGTAGTGGGCCTACCTCTGGCTACGAGCTGGTCATGCTTAGCGACTCGGTACGGTTATCATCGGTGATCGAATTTGCTGACATCCCCAAGCTCACTGCTTTCATACTGGTGTGTAGCTGACTGACAGCGAAGTGCGCGCTATTGACCGGTTCGTTGGCCCCAAGGAGCGCATCAAGCGAAAGAATGGACGAAGGGTGCTGGTCTGCGTGGTGATTTCCGCCGCTGGCTCGGATATCCCCTTTTCCAAGACGATGTGCCAGGCCTGCCGTCGTGCTCAGGGCCGTCGAGTGAGTCACGAGCTGACAACTTCAACCGAAGGCCGCACCCGTGAGCCACCGCTGATGGCCTGTCCTCACTGCGGCTTGGTTGGCGAGTCGAGCGCAAAGGCAGCTCTGCTGTCTCCAGTCCTGGCTGAAATGGCCCAGGCCGTGGTGTACAAACACGTGAAGGCGGCCACGCTGCACCGACTCGCTGAAATGTGGGCTGCAGACGAGAGCAAAGGGGGCAGCAGCTCTGCGCCTCCGTCGCGCGGCGGGCCCCGGTACTACGGCGAGAGCCACCTAGGACTCACACCGTTTTCGTTCTTCTCCGAGGTGGACAAACAGATCGCAGCCGCCAAGCGTGGCGCCTTCCTGCCCGAGCACCGCGTCCCCGAGATGGCCCTCAGCGCCAAAGACATCGTGCTCTCCCAACAAGCTGGCGCTAGCGGCCGTCACGCCCCGGACGGATTGAGCATGCTTCAACCGGACCAGGTGCGGTCCGCCTCGGCGTAGCTCGACAGTAGAGACCGTAGACGACAGCGTTGCCAAAATTGCCTTCAACAGGATGTCGCGCACCGAAATGGACACTTTCACGAGCAGCAACTCGTTGGCATGCAGCCATGTGTGTGCACTTCTCCTTCCGAAGGAGAAGGAGTCCTTCTCGTTTCGCTCCGCCATTTCGCACGACCACGCGAAAGCGGGGCGGACGCCGCTTCTTTCGCCGCGCACACCGCCTTTGCCTGGTTCAACCGACCTCCACATCCGCAGCGCTTGCACGATGGGTGCGCTCTTCTCACAAGCGATTCGCGAGCAGCACCCGCCACCGAACTCAACTTCCGCTTGCTCGTCTTTCTGCTTCATCGGCCCGCGGATATGAAGACGCTTACGGCCAGCAAGTGGCAGGTGCCCAGCCGTCTCCAGCGTGGCATTGCGGAGCCCATGTGTGTTTCTCATCCAAGTCGGCGCGCCCTCCACACATCTGTCGAAAAGGGGCTTGGCTTTGACCGCGTTACTACACGTTGCCGATTTTCTGAACTCGGACCGACCGGACGACAGCCGCGCGCAACATGCCTGGCCGCTGGCATTCCTTCATCGCCCGCCAACTCCGTCAACATGGACAACTCCGCCGCGCGGCCGTCGATACTCGGGCGCGTGGCATCCAACTCGAGCGCGCACTTCCCGCTGCCGGCCGCCTTCTTCCCGGCCGTGACCTGCTCGCCCGAGCAGCATACGTTCCTCAAGGAGCAGGCGGAGCGTCTGGCGACTGAGGCCACGCACAAGGCCAAGTGGGCCATGAGCTACGAGGATGGCACCAACGGCTGGAAGCTCTCCAACTCGCAGCGCCATTTCCGTGAGACGGGCATCCGCACCTACTGCCGGCGGCGCGACGCGCGCGACCGCAACGGCCACCGGCAGCTCGAGTTCCGGTGCATGGGCAAGGCGCAGCTCTCGCTCGAGCACTGCCTCGACGCGCTCTACTCGGACTGCACCACCGACTTCCGCAGCAACTCGACGTTCCTGGTGCAAAACGCACTGGACGCCGTTGTGCTGCACGCGCTCGAGATGCGCACGGACGACCGGCCGCACCACTACCTGGGGCTTAACTGGCTGGCCAGCCGCTCGCCGGGCCTCTTCGCCAAGAACCGCGACCTGTGCTACCTGCGCAGCACGGGCTCGACGCTGGACGCCAACAAGAACAAGGTCGGCTTCGTGGTCATCCAGTCTGTGGACCTTCCGGAGTGCGCGACACTCGACAGCTCGCTGGGGCTGCTGCGCGGCAAGATGTCGGCCGTGTTGTTATTTAAGGAGAACAAAGAGACCCGCTCCACCAGCGTGCTGTGGCAGGGCTCCATGGGACTCAGCGGCCACTCATCCAGCAAGCTCGTCAACTTTGTGCACGAGACTTTCACGTCCGTGGTCACCAATCTCAACCAGGTGCAGGAGGCCAAGTACATGGCGCAGCAGGTGGAAGGCTACAAGTTCCAGCGCATGATCGCCGGGTACGTGGGTGTCGTAGATCAATTGCTTTGCAGAGACAGTTTGCTAACGGTGACGTGTGTGTTTTGATCCAGCAGAGAGCGCAAGCACTGCTCCATTTGCAACAAGAAGTTCTCGCTTGTACGAACACGCTCCCAATGCAGCGTCTGTGGCGAGAACATGTGCAAGGACTGCGAAGTGTCTAGTCGAGCCAAGGCGTTCAACAGCGACAGCTTCGATGTGCCCACGCCGACGTCCAGCCGCCCGGAGTTCGTGCTGTTCTGCAGGAAATGCGTGACCGCTGCGCGACACGATATGAACAACCAGACCGAGGGGGGAAGCGCGCGTGCCAACCCGTCGTTCCTCTTGTTCGACAACAATCTGTACCCGGCGTCCGCGGATGAGGCGGATCACCGTCCATCGACCTTCGGCAAGGCGTCCAACCAGAGCAGCCGCACGAGCACCAGCTCAATGCAAAAGCTGGCGGCAAACCTAAGTGGGGGACCCGGCGGTCGCAACAGCAAGCTCCACGATGGCACACCGCTCTTCGTGGGAGCAGCAATTCCCATGTCCAGCGCTGGCGAGGTGCCGATCAGTCCGCTCTCCATTCGTACGGAGCGTGAAAAGCGCCGCTCTCGACTGGAGACGGACCCGATGGAGTCGTACGACGGCTTTGAGAACCACGATGTGACGCTGGAGAAGGAGGACGAGTACGACCCGGAGCCGAACCGGGAGAGCTGCAGTAGCTTCAGCAGCTACAAGTACACGTCGTCGGACCGACGCGGTTCGCAAGAAGCTCGCGACAACGACATGGCCAGCCGGTTGCGCGAGATTTCGCAGCGCGCACAGGAGGCACTGGAGGTGACCAAGCGCAACTCGTGCTTGATGAGCGACACTAGCAGCGCACCTCGCGTGTCGGACCTGTCGGCCTTCAAAGACCTGGACAAGTCCATCGCCGAACAGGCCGATCTGCTCAACGTCATTGGGTTTGTGAGCACGGGCCGCGTGTATATGGAGAACAACGGGCCCGAACAGGGCGGCGTGCGTGTCAGCGAGTCATCCAGCGTCATGAGCGAGGACGAGCGGTTCGAGGTCATCACGTAGTCGATAGCGATAGCCCAAAAACACACAACAAAACCAACTTTTACCACGTCGAACTCCATCTTTCCTACCAAAACCTTTATGGTAACAACACGCAGCCACAGCCACCGACACTCTTGGGGGTAATCACGCGTTTAGTCTAAGCTTGAGATGGTTTTTGTGCAAGGTCTCGTCCAAAGTCTTGTCCAGAAGAATTATCTCTTGGCATGGATCCGACCGACACTTGACGTTTGTATGGTCGGCCCGCACAGCCGCTGGATTTGAGCCAAGGAGCTCCTGAGCCAGTCACGGAAAAGGATCATTCGCGTTTCCAAGCCTTTGAGCTCAAGTCTCCCGATCTTCGATCGCAATGACAGGATACGACGGCAACCTGTCGACTTCTGTGACGCTGGGGCTCGGCCTGCTGGCCGCCACCATGACTCTCATCACCGCGGGCAGCGTGGGCCTCGTGGGCTTTATGCTGGGCCGCCAGATCCCGCAGCAGCAGCTGGAGGCCTCGGCCCTCGACAAGAGCCGCAAGCACGAGCACGAGTTCGCCACGGCCGAGCAGGAGCGTCGCCACCGTCTGCGCATCCCCAGCGGCTCGGCCAGCGAGAACGTCAAGCTCTCGGACAAGAGCGCCATCGTGGACAAGCGCATCGCTAGTATCCGTCCGCTCATCCCGCCCGCCATTCTGCTGGAGGAGATCCCGCGCACCAGCAAGATCGTGCAGACGGTAGGTTTCTTTTCACTATTGCTGTCTCCACCTGTGGCTAATTGTCCTTTGTCTCTTGTGCGTAGATCAACCGTGGCCGTCAGGGTCTGGCCAACATCCTGCGTCGTCTGGACGACCGCCTCGTGGTGGTGGTGGGCCCCTGCTCCATCCACGACACGGACGCCGCTATGGACTACGGTGAGTGACTGTAATTTGGTGCTTGAAGAGGATGGCAATGCTGACGTTCTGGTGGTGTTGACACTTCAACAGCCAAGCGTCTGCTGGAGATCAAGAAAGAGCTGGGCAAGGACCTGCTCATCGTCATGCGCGTGTACTTCGAGAAGCCCCGCACCACCGTGGGCTGGAAGGGGCTGATTAACGACCCGGACCTCGATGGATCCTTCAACATCAACAAGGGCCTGCGCGTCGCGCGCGAGCTGCTGGCCGCCATCAACGAGCTTGGCCTGCCGGCCGGCTGCGAGTTCCTGGACACCATGTCGCCGCAGTTCATCTCGGACCTGGTTAGCTGGGGCGCCATCGGTGCACGCACCACCGAGTGCCAGCTGCACCGTGAGCTCTGCTCGGGTCTGTCGATGCCCATCGGCTTCAAGAACGGCACGGGCGGCGACCTGCAGCTGGCGGTGGACGCCGTCGTGGCGGCCAAGCACTCGCACTGCTTCCTGAGTGTGAGCTCGCAGGGGCTGGCGGCCATCGTCAACACCTCGGGCAACGACACGTGCCACCTGATCCTCCGCGGCGGCAAGTCGGGCCCCAACTTCGAGAAGGAGAACGTGGACGATGCGTCCGCTCGCATGCTCAAGGCCAAGCTCGTGGACAACGTCATGATCGACTGCTCGCACGGCAACTCGCAGAAGAAGCACAAGAACCAGGTCAAGGTGGCGGCCAACATCGGCGACCAGCTGCGGGCCGGCGACGACCGCATTGTCGGCGTCATGCTCGAGTCCAACATTGAGGAAGGCAACCAGCCTCTGGCTTCGGGCCAGCCTCTCGTGTACGGCAAGAGTGTGACGGACGCGTGCATGGGCTGGGAGACCACCGTCGAGGTGCTGCGTGACCTGGCTGCTGCTGTGCGCGAGCGCCGGGCGAAGAACAACCAGTAAGAGGCCACGGTCAGTCAGGAACAAGGTCTCTAGCGACCATCCTTCTGGGTTAGTTTACAGTACGTGCTTTGCTAGGACAACGCTCGCAATCGATCTGGTATATACTAGCTCATTTGCCAGCATACCTCTTTTTCCAATACAGCAATTTGTTCTGCAAAACAATTATTGGTCGCCAGAAATGCAATATTTACTTCTCGTCGGTCAACTGCAGAACTATCGTCTAAACAATATCACCTTGCATTGTCGAATCCCGTTCCTCTTCTTGCAGCTGCACGTCTCGATATCAATGGCGTCTGGGAGAAGGGCGAGATCACGTGGACTCCTGGACTTGGCCGAGGCGATCGACCAGCTTCGTCAACCAACTCTCGGTTTGCTTCGGCGTACGGGTTTGGAGTCCCCGGTCGAGGAGCAGGTTTCTCTTCACTTGGTGAATCAGCACTTTCTTCCAGCTCCAGTCGAGGGGTTAGTGGCTGGACAAACTGCGGCTTCTCCTCTTGAGATTCGTCCTCTGTGGTCTCATGGGGTTCACTACGATCCTGAGGTGCCTGCTCTTTATCTTCGCTCGCTTTTGACTTCTCGATCTCGACAGGAGACTTTCCTTCCTCGTACGCGTTCGCCAATTGATCGATTTCGCGCGGATCAAAGCTCCCGATTGACTTGCCAGCCGTCTGTCGACTCTCCCTACTCACTGAAAGCCACGACGACAGAAGCGAGTTCGTTGCCGCCGACGGATGCGCGCTGTTAGGCTCACTAGCTTTTGGGTTTTGAATACCGCCATCTGCAAGAAGTCGCTTCAAACGTTTCCTCACAACCTCAACTTGCACTGCTCGGTGAATCTTCGCAGCGCCAGTAGTTCGCGATTTCACTCCTGGCTTTGTATCGGATTCCCTTCGTCGGAACTCACCAGTTGCCATTGGTGGCAGTCGCTCAGTAAGAAGCTCAATCCGCCGTTGTGCATCGCCTGAAAGAGATTTCTGCCCAGCACCGAGCTCAGCAGAATATTTTTTGAGGTCTGCGCTGGATAAAGCATGAAGATCTTCGTCATCACTTCCGCCATCCTTCTGAAGTTTAGCGCGCAAAACTTGTGCCAGTCTTCGTTGAACTTTTTCGTATTCGGCTGCTAGTACAGGGTCGAGACTCATCCAAGAAGGCTCCAGCGGTTTTGTATCGTTTGGCCCTAAGATCTGCGATTCCCTCACTCGCACCAGTCGTGCATCCACTAGTCGATCGATTTTCATCAGCTCGACCTCCTTCCTAGCAAGGAACCCGCGAACGAGCGCTTGCAGTCGAACAATACGAAGAAGAGCTGTCTTTTCATCACGTGAATCGCCATCTTCTAGTGCTGGTAGATCTGATACAGACAACCTCACAGAGGCACGCTTGATATCCTCGATGCGGTCCGAAGTCATGGCGTGAAACTCCATCACTTCGTCAATTTGTATTGCTGTCACCTCGTGGTACGGGATGATTTCAACTTCAATGACGTTCTTGAGCTCATGGATGAGCGTGTCACCGCGTAACTCGAGACCTGTCCGGGTATGGTGCAGTAAAACACGGTGGTACGTCATCGTTGCTGTGAGCTCAACGTTGGGGATCTCCGATGCAGGAGCTTCAAATTCATCTTTTCCCGAGAGCACTTTAGCGATCAACACGCGCAAAGTGTTTGCCGTCATTCCTTCTTCCACTTGAACCTGCAGCTGACCATCGTAGTGTTGATAAACATACTTCAACTCTGAAGCTGTAAGTGCTGCTTCCAGAGATGAAATGTTGATCACGATCCGCCAATTCGACGTTTTTGCCAGCGCACGACGGGCAAGAAACCCAAGCGCGACTTTGCCAATGATCTGTGCCGCTTGCTGGAACTTTGCTCTGGCGTCAAACGGCTTTGACTCTTTTTCTTCGACGGGGGCTGAAGCCTCAGCGAGGACCTCCTTTTTCTCTGGCGTTGGCGTCGGCGACGGCTCCTTTGGAGGTGGCGAAAGAAAGCACTCAACAGCTTCAATTCGGATGGGAGGCACAGCTACTGCGGTTGGCTTCGGATCAGAATCTGCTTGAACTTCCTGAGTGAATGTGCTCGCTTTTGGTTGCGGTCTGAATCGCTTTTCGTTGTCTTCCTCATCAGTTTGAACGAGTTTGTCTTCAAGCACCGCCGCCCGCTCCGATTTGACAGGTTTCAGTGGCTCAACCTCCTCGACTTCGCCCCGATCGACACCAAACCGCTCCGTGTCTTGTGCTGTCAAGTCAGCCAGGGTCATTGTTGGCTCAGGACGATGTTGTCTCTTCTTCAGTTTGTTGTACTTGGTCCATAGCTTGCTGCTTTCTTGCTCCAGGGCATCAATCTCTTGCTGCTTTTGCGCTTGAGCCCGCAAGAACGTGTCCATCAGCTTCTCCACCTTCTCAGACCACCTCGCGTCCTCGCTCTTCGATTGGGATCCCTCACCGTCGTCGTTCTCAAGTCGACCCGCACGAGAAATCTTCTGCGCCTGGATACGCAGCAGTTCGGCGTTTGCAGCTTCCACTTGGAGCCGGCTGATAGCTTCCTGCGTGTACTGGCGCAAATCTTGCTTAGTTGCCTCCTGCTTCTTCTCAATCTCGACAAGAGTGGCTTGAAGCTTTTCCATGTAGTGCTCCACTCGGGAGCTCATTTGGTTTTGCTGGTTCTCAAGCTGCTGACGCTGTCTCTCCCTAGCCTCCTGATCAACTCGGACCTGGTCCTGCAAAGCCACGAGCTGCTTGGCTAACTGGTTTTTCTCTTCCAGAGCATCAAGGACCTCCTTCGGCAATGGAGCTGGCTTTTTAGCCTTTTTCTTCAACTTTTGGGAGTCGCTGTCGCTGCTTGATCCAGAAGATGAGCTTGTCTTCTTCTTCTTTTGTTCCTTCACATCATGATGCCGTCGCTGTTGGTGGCGGAGTAAATATTCTGCAGACACGAACCGCTTCTTGCACAAGACACAGGAAACCGCTGTGGCATAACAAAACATGCAATGTGAGAGGAGAAAGAGGCTACACGCAGGCCCAACTTGACTTACGGTTAGTGATTGCCCCCTCTTCGGTGGCTTCCCGGTCTGTACGGTTAGCCAGTAGTTCATCGACTAAAATGTTGCCCTCTCGAGCAGCATTTTCCTTGGCGGAATTGTTTACACGATTTGAAGTTGAAGCATTGAGCAGCATCAGCTCCAGTGTTGCCATTGTGCGCTGCTTCTGCCGGATCTCACGCTTCAGACTGGAAATCTCGGTTTCGTGCTGCCCGTTCTCAGTCTCAAGCTGTTGACACTCTGTCATCAGTTGGTCGCACTGCTTTTCAAGTCCCTCCGAATGATCCACAAGCGAGTCTTGAACGTGCATCAGATACTCTAGAGTGAGCTACGAAATAGCAACAAGTTAGGCTACGAACAGCACTTTAAATCCCAAGCACAGTCACGGACCTGCGCAATCTGGAACAATTTCAAGAAGTAGGCGTCCGAGTAGTGCTGCACGTCGTCCAGCGTCACATCCGCGAAGGCTAAATTCTCCAGATGCCGCTGGATCGTCTCGACGTCGGTAGTAGCTGCAATCTTCTCCAAGTCAAGCCGTGCAATGGCTCGTGTATCCAGCTTTCCAGCTCGTTGTCGAAACGCGAAGTTGCGCGTAGGCAGCCAAACCTGCCGCTGGAGCCCATGCGTTGGACTCATTGGCTCATTCTCTTTATCCTGCAAGTCTTCGGCACCGTCGCTGTCGCCTTCCGCTCGGCCAACGACTCGTTTTGCTTTGCGATCAGCTACAAACTTGGCTCGACGGTCAAATTCTCGAGGTGCCGACCTCCGACCTTTGCGTACTTTTGAAAGGAGGTCGCGATTTCGAGAGTCTGAGAATCCGCGCCGACTTGGCGGAAGACGACCCCGAGATCGATTCCCAGAGGATGACGAAGGCTGGAGAGGACCAAAGATGCCCGCGTACTCGTCGTAGCCGCTGTACAGGTGATTATCCTGCATGTAGTAGCTCCCCATTTTGAGTCTGCGACTCCAGAAGATTTGTGTCGCTTCGGAGGTCCGTGGAAACTAAGTTTGCATCAGTAATGAAGTTGCTGTAAATGCACCGCCCCGGAACAGAGCACCTCGTAGGCTTTGACTCCATCCACTCAAACGGAAAGCTGAAATCCCTTTCGTTGCATATACAACGTGGTTGATACCAGAAAGAAGCAGTCACGATGAAGTCGAGTTGAGCCACTGGAATTGAAAACTGAAGTCGGCACCTACATCGACACCAGACGATGCACAAAGATGAATTAGTGAGTGATTTGCCAGACACAGTATAGAGCAAAACCATGGAAGCCAAGCTCTTACCGAAATGCACGAGTGTGATCTGTAGCAGCGGTGTTATCCAGACAAAAAGTCGACCTTGAAGCAGTTCCTTTTCGGTCTCAAGGATAAAGGCCAGCTGATAAAGTAGCGAGAACCCAAACTTTCGCCGAAGAACCACGTGGAGCCACATCATAGACAGAACTTCCACCGTAGCGTACAGCATAATGCTTCCGACATTTGTGTGCAGCTGACTAGAGCTAAGATTGCGAGTATGAGGGTAATACTGGGCACTTGGCAGGTGAACGAGAACCAGCAAGTAGATCACGTATAAAGTGGGTACGACACTCTCGACGAACTCAACCAAGACCAGATACTCCAAGTGGAAAAGCATCTCTCGCGAACTTTGGTCCAGTCTGGGTCCGTAATTTGACAAGGTTGGTCCAGACTGCCTCTGCTGTCGAGGTATAACTACCATGGGATTCCCAGAACAGTCTCCGGAGTCGATACATGATGGCACAACCTGTCCTTGAGAGGTGACGGATCGGAAAAGACTCACAGCGTGCCGTCTATCGCCACCGCATCTCTCCAGCGTCTGTGACGTTCGACCATCACAGTGACTATCATCGCTTAAGTTGTTGAGATCATTAAGCTGTTTTGCTCCACGGTGGATTTCCCAAAGGGAGAAGAGTGTCTGGCAAATATTTAACGTGATCAACAGAAAGGAACTCCGCCATGACTGCGATGACTGAATGCAAGAGGACACGTACAACCCATTAAACAAATCGACCGTGAAGACCACTACAGCAGGGATCGTCTCCTTGTCGTCAGCGGCCAACCAGGCAAGTAAATGCTTGAAAGTGAGCTTCATCACCGGCAAAAGCACCAAAAGCCCAACCTGCTGCTTGAAAGTACATCTTGCAAAGATAATGTTGAAAGTGACGTAGACAAGTGCTAGAACCGATTGAGCGAGGATGAGGTAGAGTTTGCGCTTGAGACGCGCGTTTAGACCACCTCGTCCAATTGATCCTATGGAAAGCATCCCGAAAACGGTTGGGAACGAAATCGCAGCGAAAGCGAATCCAAACGGAAGCGGGAACGTCCAAGCTGCAGCTAGTGCGATAACGGGCAGAGTGGCCCCGCACCCGGTCCCAAACCCAATAAGCAATATCCTCCAACGTGATAGCTCTGGTACAGCATCACGAATCTGAAACAAAGAACCCAAGGCTGCTGCTATAAGAAAGGCACCAAGTCGAATCCAAGCTCCGAAATTTGTTTTCCAACCCGCCGCTGGGTCTTGCAGCGGGATACATTCCAAAACGATCGCCAGCAGTAAAGCGGGTAGTGGTGTCGTGGAGCACACCAAAAGAACACGCATCCAGGACGTGTTTTGGGTGTACTCGTTGAGGCTTTCCCTCCGTTCTGTTGAATAACTGCCGAGGCGGGAGATTTTTGTACGATTCGATAGCTGTTGTAGACGCTTGAACACCCGAGAGATTCGAGACGGAACCACGTTCTCGTAGACACTGGAGTCGACGGGTCCGCCAGGAACGACACTATTGAGCGGCATTTGGAGGGCTCGATTGTCAGCCAGGGTTTGCAAGGACAGTCTCCGAGGCTCATAAAATAGGACTGACCATGACACTATTTGTGGGCTCCGCACCTGAAAATACCAGCGTTATACCTCGTTTTCCTTCCTTAAGCCACGATGGCACCTTCATCGACATCGACGAATGGAAGTTCTTTAACATGCTGCTTTCTTTTACTGCAAGGACGATCGCATTCGAGCTTGAAGCAGTGTCCTGGCCAGCGTCGAGTAATGTAGCAACTTGGTGCTCGTGAACAACATGGAATCAGGCTTCGAACTATCGAGGATTTTCACCATTCCTTGATCGCTTACAATTACTAATACATGTACATACTGGGCAGTTGAGACGCCCTACGACTAGTAGTCAGCCGTAGTGTTTCAAGATGCGGTCTCGGTGTATGTACAAGTAGTCTCGGATGCGGTCCCGCTGCGCTTCCGCGTCTTCTTCCATGCTCTCATCCAGATCCGAGTCTTCGAAGTCCGAGTCTTCGTCCATGTCTTCTTCGTCCGTGTCGTCCCCCAACGAGGATTCCACTTCCACAAGGTCGTCCAGATCCACAAGAACGTTATGTAGCACAATGGCGGTTGAGATGACTTGCGCCATTTGCGTCGTCGCTGCATCCCCGTCCTCCGTCCGCTGACCCAGCGGCGCCTGTAGAATGCGAAAGCGTTTCTTGATCATCTCGCCCGTCCTCTTGACGGCTCTCTGCGTTGTCGCCTGCAACCGATTGAACAGCTTCTCAGGCGCCGACATCCCCTCAGTGACCGGGTATGGCACGATGACATGCTTCGAGAGTGCGTAGCCCTCATGGCCCACAATGTGCTTTCCGTCCGGAAGTATCTCAGCCAGGTTCCGGCCAAAGCGGGAGTACCTCAATGTCTCCCTGTCCGTGATGCCTCCGGGACGGACGTCCATGGACCGAACCCGAAACTGGGCGTCCACCACAAGCTGCACGTTCTCAGCCGGAAAGTGGCGACTACAATACCAGCCCTCCCATTGCCGGGGCCGCTCGATCTCCACGAGCATGCCGCCGATGGCCAGGCAGCACCCGGGGAAGCCACAGATGGACTCAAAGTCGTCGGCCAGGCGACCCCAGCCCTCAGCCGAGGTAGGGAATGAGAAGTACTCGGCCTTGACACCGTCGCTCAGCAGGACGGCCAGCACCTGCCACACGTAGCGACTGGCTGCCGTCGACGACATGCCGAAAGTCTGGGCCGCGACGTCCAGGCCGCCGCCTTGCGTCAAATAGTAGACAGCCACGGCCACCCGAGCCGGTAGCTGGAACGGGGAGCCGATGGCGATGGGCCGCTGCGAGGCCGGCCAGTGGCGAGCCACCAATAAGCAGATCTGGTCAAAGGAAGAGCGACGCATGCCAAAGATGGACTTGAACGCTGCTCCGTCAGCTGCGAGTGGCCGGGGCGACATCCGGCGGCGTTTGATAGACCGGTCTGTGGAATCGTTGGCCGGCGTGTCGGCAGCGTGAAGGACAGCGGCTAGCGCTGCGGAGACGGCGCTCTCCACGGCCGCTAGCGCCACGACGCGCTTGGGATCGCCCATTATCAGATACCACTTGGCCCATCTCCGTTCTTATTTTGTGTTTTGTACATCAACAATAGTCACAGTACAGCGCTCACCGATTTGACGGATGGTGCAGGCGGAGCTGGAGCACGTGACGGCGGGCTGCAACGCCGCCACGAACGCGCTGTCGGTGGCAGTTAGCAGTGGATCTTCTAGTCATGCGTCTCCCAGTTATTGCGCCGCATTTGCAGCCCGCAACGTGGTGTGTTTAGTACACAGCAGTCCAAGCCGTGCAGCCGATGGCTTGGACGCCCCTTTGACGATTGTGGAGACGCTGAAGCATCGAGAGGCGACAAGCGTCGTGTCGAGACTCACAAGCGTGAAGCTCTCTATTGACATGCAATCTGGTGGCGCTCGCGTGCTGGCGGGGGACTCAGAAGGCCGTGTACTGCTCTGGACACGCACGTCGGACGGCGGATGGAGGCTGCGTTGCCTGTCGGACGGCAACTCGGGCGTGGCGGTGGCTGCAGTGGCCATATCGGAGACCGGAAGACGCTGGGTGTTCGTTGCTGCGGGCTCGGACGGGACGCTGAACGTCTTTGGCGAGAGCAAGACGGGCGGACAGGAGGTGAAGCTGCTTAGTCGAGTGAAATTGGGCGTCAAGAGCATCATGGAGGCTTTAGATACGGTGGTGGTGAAGAGTGGAGAGAGGGAGGAGACAGTGCTGCTGGCGGCCGGAGGAGTGGACGGCAAGGTGCATCTGTTTGAGCTCGCGGGCGGAGAAGACGACCTGAAGACGGTGCTGCAGCTGGAAGGACATAAGGACTGGATCCGCAGTCTCGCTTTCCAAGAGCAGACGGTTGATGCTGGAGAGGACGCAGTGGTTATGCTGGCGTCGGCATCGCAGGACCAGCGTATCCGACTGTGGAAAATTACGGCTCGTGCGAGAGTGGACGGCGAAGGAACGGGCTCTGGCGAAGTCAGGGATGGATTCTTGGCGCACGGCTGCTACACAACGTACACTGTCAGCTTTGATGCGCTGCTGGTGGGCCATGAAGACTGGGTCACGTCCGTGCAGTGGATGCGGTTGCCCAGAGAGGATGCCAGTGATTCTGCTCTGCTTTCGTCTTCCATGGACAATACTATCATCGTGTGGACCAAGCCAGCCGACAGTAGCGGTTCGTGGTCTCCGTCTCTTCGTGTCGGTGAAATGGGCGGCAACGGATTGCTGTCTGCGGGTGTGCTACCGGCGCATGATGGGCGCTTGAGCCTTATCTCGCTCGGTTTCGGCGGACAGCTTGAGCGGTGGGAACAGCAGCCAGCGCCGTCGAAACGGTTCCTGCCTGCGATTTCGGTGAATGGTCATTGTGCTGAGGTCACGGATCTTGCATGGTCTCCTCGTGGAGATTACTTGGCATCCGTGTCCTTGGATCAAACTATGCGTGTCCTGGCACCCTCGATAGGCAGCAAGAGCAAGCGTAAGAATTGGTACGAGATCTCCCGAGGACAAGTGCACGGATACGACATCAACTGTGCATGCTTCGTGCTAGGAGAGCGGCCCACAAACGATCAATTTGTTAGTGGAGCCGACGAGAAAGTTTTGCGCGTATTCGAGGCCCCCGACGAGGTGAAGCAACTCGTGGGTCGATTAACAAGGAGTGGAAGTGGCAACGACACCAGCCTCGAGTCGCAAGAAAGCTCAGAATCGCAAGCCAGAATAGTGCAGCACGCTTACCTCCCTGAATTGAGCTTAACGAACAAGTCTGCGCCAACCGAAGAAGGCGTCACTGGCCAAGAGAGCGGAGATGGTTATGCCAAGCTGAACAAGTCGGTGTCGTTACCTGTGGGGGACACGCTTGGCCGCAAGACGCTTTGGCCTGAACAGCGCAAGCTTTACGGTCATGGAAATGAGCTGCTCAGTGTGGCGTCGTCACACGCTGGGGATTTGATCGCATCTGCTTGCAAGTCCAGGGAAGAGCGATACGCGGCAGTGCGCTTGTGGAATACGGCGGATTGGAGCGAAGCACAGCAGCCGCTAGAAGGCCACAAGAGCTCTGTTGTGCAGCTGGCGTTTTCTCCCGATGACAAGTTTTTGCTGTCTGTATCCAGAGACCGTCAATTCTGCCTGTATCAGCGCGCGCAGAGTTCCGATCCGAAGTTTTCACTCGTGGAGCGTGTGAAAGCCCACCGCCGCATCATTTGGAGCTGTTCCTGGTCTCCGGACTCCAGTGTATTTGTTCTAGGCTCCCGAGATCAGTCATTTTCGCTGTGGGGCCAAAGAGGAGGGAAATGGATCCAAATCTGTGAACCGATCGCAGTAGAAGTTGCTGTTACGGCCGTCGCGTTTGCTCCCTGCGAACTACCGAGCTTAATTGGGGCAGGTGGTGATCCTTCTTACCTTCTAGCGGTTGGTCTCGAGACTGGTGCAATCCGATTCTTTACCGTTTCAAAGTTCCGCCAAGAAGACGATCCAGAGAAATGCACGCTGGCGGGCGAAATTGCGCGGGAGCTCGCACCGTCTTCTTCAATCTTGCGACTGGCGTGGGCACCCGATCCAACTTCAAGGAAGCTCAATCTCGCGGCAGCTAGCAGTGACAGCTCCGTCCGCGTATACAACGTTAAGATCTAAACCAAAGGGCTATCTGAATAACGAACGCAACCCACCAGAGCATTTGGCGTCTCGTTGGTTTAGTCCTCGTCAGTCTCATCGGATCGCTGCTTTGGGCGTTGTGGTTTTTGAACGAAAACCATGGAAGTACACCAAGTGAAACTACCCCAGGCTCAAAATCGGTGTGGCGCGCACGAAGGCCAACATGGATTACTAGCAGCGCTCAATTCCGAGTTGCATTTGCTTGTACTTCGTAATCTCGCTTTCGAGAATCTCGGACTGGGTGGGATACAGTTCCTTGACGTAGTCCAGATCCTGGCGACAGAGTACGTGTATCTGCACCCACGTGAGCGCCACCGTTGTTGCCGATCGTTTGGTGTGCTGCAGCAACGCCATCTCACCGAAGTAGTCGCCCTTGCGGAGAATCCGGATGACCTTGACGATTGGGGAGTTGGGATCAATCACCCCGACACATCCCTTTGAGCCGATAAACCCCATCCAATCCCCAAACTCACCTTTCCGGATCAACACGTCGTCTTGCATGTAGATGACCATCCGCAAGTGAAGGATCAAGACCTCGATCACAGCTGGAGCTAACGTCTTCGAAGACAGGAATGGGATTCGCTTGAGCATATCGCGATAAAGCTGAAATTTGACCTCACAGATGAGAGCGGGGGAAAGCTCGTTGATAAACGAATCAGCGTCGGTATTAACGCTCTTCGTTTCACGCCATAGATTCTCGTAATAACCGCGGATTCGTTCGGCAAGTTCATCTGGAATCCCGAGGAAACGACAGCGCTCGGATGCCGTGATGATTTTCTTGCTGAAAGCTGCTTCGTTCTCGTCGATCGATGCGATCAGCGCCGCTACTGCGCCGAAGACACTGGCTTGGAGGATATTACCGACCAACATAAAGCAAGCGACGGAGATCAACTCGATCGCCGTGTACATGATGGGAGGACTCGCGTTGACAGACCCAATGACCAGCGACCAGCAAAGTGTGTACTCGTCGAACAACGATCGAGGAACAAAGGTACCTCCTTCCCAGTTCGCGCGCCACTTAATAGCTACCCAGCTCCAGTAGCACGTCAGCAGATGCGAGATCGTGATGACAAGACCAAGAAGTAGAAGGAAGCGCACAATACCAGCCTTTCTAGCCGAGTGAAGCTGGCGAGCAAGATGGCTCACTTTTGCTAGACGGAAAATCTTTAAGAAACTGAGAACATCCGTGTGGCTCGGATTCGCAAACAGCTCGAATGGAAACCAGCTTAAAAAGTCTGGCAGCGCCCAGCCACTGACCAGGTAATTCGTTGCTGTCGTTCTGGGCCCCGACATGAGATTCCCGTGTTCATCAATGTACGAGGAAAACATTCGCACGAAGAAGTCAGCCAGGAACACCACCGACTCCAAGATGCTGTAGCCGTCAAGAAAAACGGAATGGTAGTTGAAGCCGAGCGACAGCGGAGTGAATACCAGATCCAACAGAATCATTGCAATGACCACAAAGTCCCAGACCGCGCGATACGACGAGTCATGGCGAAGTGTCAATCGGTGCACTTCACCTTCGATATTTCGTGCTGACATGATCTCCTCCGGGGAAACACCGGACTGTTTTCGATCTGGTTCAAGAATGTTTTTCTTGTGAAGGATTGCAGCTGTCTGAGACCTTACCAAGTTAATGGAGCTGACGGAGAATCGGCGGCTAACTGGTTCGTCTTCGTATGAGCCCCCTTCCGTAGGGGTGTGCGCCTTGCTTAGTGGAATGACTTTCAAAAAGCGCTTTGGAAGTGGTGACCATTTCTTCGAAGGCACGTGAGCTTTCTTCTTTGTTGTGACGTTGCTTTTCTGCTCGATCTTTTCCAGCCATTGGGCTGATAGCGTAGCGTCCGGTACCGCAAGTGAAAGACTTAACTTCTTTTCCGGTGCTGCAGTAGATGTACTAGTAATCGTCGGTTCGACTGGATTTCTACCTGGGTCTGCTGCTGTTGTCGAATCCACCACTTCGGGGCCACTGGAGACGAACGTCAAGGGGTTCAGCCCCGATAAACCCCCTAGCGGTGGACCCTTTGCAAACATTTGAAAGCTTGCAGGTGAAGAGTTGTCGCTGAGACTTCGGTTCTTGTTTCTAGCCACTGTAATCTACACAGCGATTAACTACCGTCCATCATCATTGGTAAATGAAAGAAGGAGAAGAACTGTACCTGGACTTGACGGTGGACTAGCACACTCAGATCGTGCAACATTTTGTGAGATGTTTGGATGTCAGCTTGCATCTGGTCGAGACGTTGCTCAAGACGTCGGAATTGGTCGGGGCCGATACACGTGGAGCTAGGGCATTGATGAGGCTGTAGGGAGGAAAGCGACTCGTACCGCTGCTCCACGATGCGAGGCAAGGCCTCATCGAATGCGCTCTCCATTGTGCCTTGCTGTTTGTGACGGGATGACTTGAACAAGTTGGTTTTCCTCTCTCTTTTGGGAGGAGATGACAACTCGAAAATAGTTTACTGTTAGTCTCGTTCTGGTTCGGAGCTAGCAAGATCAACCGATACAAAGTAGCAAAAGATGCCTTGTTGTGGCTGGATTTCAGTTCAAACAATCCGCTTTGCGGCTGGTTAATCTACTTGTACCGAACCTTCGACTGCATGTACTTGTTGATCTCACGCTCGAGAATCTCGGTCTGTGTCGGGTACTGTTCCTTGACGCTGTCGAGATCGTTTCGACAGAGAACGTGGATTTGCACCCATGTTAGCGCCACCGCCGTTGTCGACCGCTTGGCACGTTGCAGCAACGCCATTTCACCAAAGTAGTCGCCCTTGCGCAGGATGCGAATGATCTTGCGCGTTTTCGTGCTTGGGTCCAGCACACCGACTGATCCTTTCGAGCCGATGAAACCCATCCAGTCGCCGAACTCTCCCTTGCGGATCAGCACGTCGTCTTGCATGTAAATGACAGTTCGGAGGTGAAGAATAAGCATCTCGATCACGGCAGGGGCCAGCGTTTTAGCAGAAAGGAACGGGATTTGCTTGAGCATATCCCGGTAAAGCTGGAACTTGACCTCGCAGATCAATGCGGGAGACAATTCGTTGATAAAGGCGTCGGCGTCACTACTGACACTTTTCGTCTCGCGCCACAGATTCTCATAGTATCCACGAATGCGCTTGGCAAGACCGTCAGGAATACCTAGGAAGCGACATCGTTCTGCTGTGGAGATGATCTTCTTGTTGTATGCGGCCTCGTCCTCATCAAACGATGAAATGAGAACGGCAACGGAACCGAAAACGCTGGCTTGGAGGATGTTCCCTACCAACATGAAGCAGGCCACCGAGATCTGCTCAATAGCAGTGTACATCGCTGGAGGACTAGCGTTGAGACACCCGATCACGAGGGACCAGCACAACGCGTACTCTTCGAACAGCGATTGCGGGACAAAGGTGTTTCCCTCCAGATGGGAACGCCAGCCTTGAGCGACCCAGCTCCAGTAGCAAGCAAGTAGATGCACAACCGTCAACACGATTCCCAGCAGCAAAATGAATCGCAGGATGCCGGCCTTCTTGGCGGAGTTAAACTTCCGAGCGAGTTGGCTCACTTTAGCAAGTCGAAAGATTTTAGTAAAACTGAGAACTCGTCCCTGCTTGGACGACGCGAGCAACTCGAACGGGAACCAGCTGAGGAAATCGGGAATTGCCCAACCGCTCATTAAATAATTCATCGATGTTTTCTTTGGCCCCGAGATGAGGTCACCGCGCTCGTCGGTGTAAGAACTGAAGATGTGCACGACGAAGTCGATCACGAAAAGCACCGTTCCAAGAATGTTTAGTGCGGACAAGAAGGAGGGCGAAAACTTGAACCCGAGCGACAACGGCGTCAGGATCACGTCGAGAAGAATCATCCCCATGATCAGCAGATCCCAGGCGTATCGATAAGTAGAATCGTGGCGCAGTGTGAACCGACCGAGTTCCCCGTCGAGATTGCGGGCCGACAAAATATCTTCCGGTGAGACAGTGGCATCGGTCCTCTGTGCTTTGACAAACATACTCTTAAGCCGCGTCTTGGCGGGGCGTAGCGGCTCCGTCAACTTAACTGCACCGGAGAAGCGCCGTGACACCTTCATGTCCTGCTCATCGATTTCCGATTCTCTTTGTGCTGGGGCTTCGTACTCAGGTGCCTTAAGCGGCTTGATCGTGGGAGCAACTCTGTTATTACCACCACCGGACTTCTCCGGTACAATCGAGACAGCTTCAGCCGCTTCTTCCGAGGCATCGGGCTTGCTTCTTCGAATTCCTGGTCCTCGGTTAAGGGATCTTCGCAATGCAGCGAATTCAGCGTTGAGCACTGCGAGACCAAGACTTTTCTTCTTCATCGAAGCGGTCGCAGGCGGGGCTGGTGGCACTGCCACGTCAGGATCAGAAGCGATTGGCATCGTGTCGACGCGGCTTAGCTGCGCTTCTGAAGCAGTTGCTGCTCTTGTCTCGGTGCGAGACTCTGAGAACGGATCAATCGTCATCGGAGGGTCTGACGGAAGAAGAGCAAGCGGTGCGAGCCCACTTGCAGTCAAGGATTGCACCGGTGGCTCCGAGGTGATCACTTGAAACGCTGACGGAGGGGAATTCGTTTCGCTCAGACTTCGGTTCTTGTTCTTCGAGGCTGTAGTCTGGAAATCGTTTAAGCAGCACCGATAATTAGCAACATGTTGACAAGCCACCAGCGCCAAACAAACTAACCTGAAGTTGGCGATGTACGAGCGTACTCAATTCACGCATCATCCGATGGGTGTCGCGAATCTCCGCTTGCATCTGGTCGAGACGGTCGTTCAGAGTTTCCGGTTGGGGCCCTGAACCGTAGCGATCGCCATTCTGACTTGGTGAGAACGAGGCAGATGAATCAAATCCATGTTCCTCCTCCACATGCTGGGGCAGCGTTGGCCCGTTGGCGTGGTCCATCGCCCAGACAGAGTCAAGGACTATCTTCGAGCTCGTGATGCAATGAGTTTCCACAACGACACTACTTTTGGAGAAGTGTGAAACCAACGGAGCGACTGCAAAAATGGATTCGAGATGCGAAAGCAAGAATAGGAAGCTGTATCAGACACACCACCCTATTTCGGAGACCAAAACAATCGTGGACTGTCGCGGCCTTTTCATCTAACAACCTCACAACCGCACCATGATCTTGTAAAATATAGAGTTTTTTTTATGGTAAGTCAAAGCACGAGCGCTACCACCGCTCGACGCCAGACTGCAATTTCTTGTACTTTGTGATCTCGTTTTCGAGAATCTCTGCCTGCGTCGGGTACAATTCTTTCACGTAATCTAAATCTTGGCGACAGAGCACGTGAATCTGCACCCAAGTGAGCGCCACCGTTGTTGCCGATCTCTTGGTCTGTTGCAGTAGCGCCATCTCGCCAAAGTAGTCGCCCTTACGCAGGATGCATAGTATCTTGATCGTCGTGGAATTGGGATCCAGCACCCCGACAGTCCCTTTTGAGCCGATAAAGCCCATCCAGTCGCCGAACTCGCCCTTCCGGATCAACACATCATCTTGCATGTAAATGACCGTGCGTAAGTGTAGAATGAGGACTTCAATCATGGCCGGAGCCAGCGTCTTCGCCGACAGGAACGGAATCCTCCGGATCATGTCTCGGTAGAGCTGGAACTTGACCTCGCAGATGAGCGCAGGCGACAGTTCATTGATAAAAGAGTCGGCATCGCCACTGACGCTCTTGGTTTCACGCCACATATTCTCGTAGTAGCCTCGGATGCGTTTAGCGAGAGGGTCAGGGATGCCAAGGAAACGACAGCGTTCCGACGTTGAAATGATCTTCTTGCTGTACGCGGCTTCATCCTCGTCAAACGATGAGATGAGGGCAGCAACTGCGCCGAACACGCTGGCCTGAAGAATGTTGCCCACCAGCATGAAGCACGCGACGGAGATTAGCTCGATGGGCGAGTACATGACTGGAGGACTTGCGTTCACACATCCAATAACGAGGGACCAGCAGAGACTATACTCCTCAAAAAGTGTCTTCGGTACGAAGGCACCATCTTCAAGATGAGACTTCCATTCGACGGCCGCGTAACTCCAGTAGCAGGTCAGCAGGTGTGCGATAGTGAGTACGAGACAGAGAAGCAGTAAGAACCGCACAAGCCCCGCCTTCCTGGCTGAGTGGAGTCTATAAGCCAGGTTGCTCACTTTAGTCAGACGAATAATCTTCAAAACGCCGAGAGAGTCACTGTGGCTGAAACTGGCAAAGAGCTCGAACGGAAACCAACTGAGGAAGTCTGGGATGGCCCACCCACTCATCAGGTAGTGCATCGATGTGCGTCTAGGGCCAGAGATGAGCTCTCCATGGTCGTTAATGTACGAAGAAAACATTCGCACGAAAAAATCGATAGTGAACGCGACGGGCTGCACAACGTCGTAGGTGTCGATAAGCCCCGAGTGGTAATTGAAGCCCAACTCCAGCGGCGTAAAAACGATATCGAGGGCAATGATCACCATGACTATCGTGTCCCAAACGGTGCGGTAGGAGGAGTTGTGTCTCAATGTGTACGGGTTCAAGTCTCCCTCGAGGTTGCGAGCCGACAAAATGTCGTCAGGAGAGACGGCGGCGTCACTTGGCTTCTCGTTGAACATGTTGTTCTTCCGCTTCCGGACCGTCCCTTGACCACGCCGTAAGTTCATCGAGCTGACTGAGAATCGACGAGAAACTGCGTCGTCTTCAATCGAGGGTGAGTGCGTCTTGCTTAACTGCACGATTTTCATGATGCGTCGCTGCAGAGGAGTCGGTAGATGACCAGACGAGTCGTGGCTTTCGGATACGCCATTTTCAAGTGACTCCTGCTCTGGCGCATCGGCTTCAGGCACCGATATCCTCGTCCTCGCCTTCTTTATCGTCACGGTGTTGGACGCTGCGAAGGCACTCTGTTTCGAGTCCGCCGGTCTTGGGTTCGCAAAGGCATCGACTGCATCAATCACGGACTCTGGAACTTCCGGTGGGACGAGTCTCAGCGCCTCGAGACCTCCCAAGGTTCCTAGCGGCGTCCCCTTCGCGTACAGGTTGTAGCTCAACGGAGCGCAATTTTCGCTGAGATTGCGGCTCTTGTTCCTGGACGTAGTGATCTACACAACGAGAGCAATGCACAAATGAAAACGTTGTACCATGGTATCAGCTGTCCAGGACGATTCAGGTGTGTCCGATACCTGAAGTTGGCGATGCACCAGTGCATTGAGGTCTCGTAGCATTCGATGCGTCGTGTGCTGGTCGGCCTGCACCTGATCCAGTCGCTCCTCCATCGCCCGGAGCCGATCGCGACTGGATTGGCCCTTCATACTGTCACTTCGCTCCTGTTCTCGCTGCTCTACGATGCGAGGCATTCCCTCGACGCTCCGGTCCATGATGATAAGCGAGCTGTCAGCAGAAAGCTGGTAACTGGAGTTACGACTGCTCAAAAGTTGGGTGAGAGGGCGACGCCAATAGTCGGGCGATCTATTCCTTTCAACTGGGACGATGGCGGAACCGACAACGGAAGTGGAGCCTTTGCTGAGTGACAGCAGCGGCGATGGCAAAGTGCATTCGTCCGAGAAGATCCGGTCGTTGCGGGCTGCGATCGACGCCAAGCTCCACGAACAAGGGGTCTACGAGCAGATCCGGGACCTGGTGACTTTGAAAAGCAACTCGTCGGTCGACAAACCCACTAGCGAGGAGGATCTAGTGGAAGATGAAGCGAAAACAGCACGGGAAGATCGGCTGATCCACGACGTGCTGGAGAGTGAAGTGGTGCAGCAGCTACTGGCAACGGTTCGATCGATGGAGCTGGCACCAATTGCACAAGATCCAAGCAAGTCCACCAACCATGAAGATACTGAAGAAGGGGAAGAGAACGTAGCGATGGAGAACGACCGCGATGTGATCCTGTACCTGCGCTTGTCTGGGGGGAAGGCCTTCGTGGATCAGTTAGTGGAGCTCGATCATGATGAAAGGAACGACGCCAATGAAGCTGACGTAGGCCTGGATGAACGACGGTGTCCAGTTGGCAGCGTCTTGACCTTCTTCCGCGTAAACGCTACGTTCCAGAAGCAGCGGCAGAGCTCTCGAGATGTTCGATGCTGCGTCGATCCACCGTTTGATGAGCATTTTCGCTTTCACGTGGAGAAGAAGCGATTTCGAGCGACCAAGACACGAGCTGGAGCAAGCTACGCCGTGGATGTGACGTCTCCCTGGGAAGCGCTCTGCCTTGTGGAGGAACTGGTGCAGCTAGATCTGGTCAAAGTCACCAAGAAGCTAATGACCCGAGATGCCGACAGCAGAGCGCACTGGCGCGAGCTCTCGTACGAGCTGTTAGCAGTCCATCGTCTCGACTGGAGACGAGTATTGTGTTCGACTTTACAGCTCGTGCACTTCCCCGTTCAACTCACGGGGCGGATGAAAGAACCCGTGGGGACTTTAGACGTCCGTGGAGACCTGTTGAACTGCAAAAGAACCTCAAATATGGCTCGTGACGCTCGGTCATTCCTCAACAAGGAGGCACTGCGGCGCAACGCAAGTAACCACTCCTTTTACAAGTACGCCAAACAGTGGTGGGACGAGTACCGAAGCGAAACACGCGAGCTCAAGCCAAAAGGATCGGGATCTCCAGGAGAGGATGAGTACTCCCAGCTACTCGCTCAGCTCGGAGCTCGGCAGCGCCTCGTCAAGATGTTCGCAGAGGACGAAGAAGGTCGCTATCGAATGATCTGCAAGTTCGTGGTGCCCTTGCGTGTTCCGTCTGCAGTGAGAAGTCCCAGTGAAGCCGCTCGCTTTGTTGGTTTACTTCCCTACGAGGCCAATTCACTCGTCGGTGGCGGGCCAGACGAAACCTGGCGATCTATCGCGACAGTGCTATCCGTTCGTAAAGGCGACGCTCAAGACCACGCTGTAAGTTGGGCCATTCGTCTTGTGGAAGTTGGAGATACTAACATGTTGCTTTATCAATCAGATTCTGCTGGCGTCGCTGCTGCTAGGCTGTGGACTCGACGCGTACGTCTGCATCGGCACGATATCTGCCAGCAAAAGTGCTTCTCGCTTTGCTCGTGGATCTCAACGCAGCTACGAAGATCGAGAAAGCGCTCGCTCAGCGGAGGTTGGCCACGTGTGGGTGCTCACGCGAGGAAGCAGGTGCGATGTCCACGCTGAGGAATGCGAGCCCAAACCAACCTATTAACCGATTCTTCCGATGCTACCGGTAGTGCTGCCGATGTGCTTTTGTGGGAGTCCGTGACAGGCGAAAAGTTCGCAGTGAACGATGGCCGTGCACCAAGACGCCGCGGCTACTGCGCCATCGACTGCGTCTTCAACAACCGGCAGTTCTTCGCGAACCTGCAGCCTCGCGCGTTGAAGCTGGCTGCGTCTTCCTTCGACTTTGACGATGAGACCTGCTGGAAGCGAATGGACGAGAACCTCATCAACGACCTCCCCTTTGCCCAGCCACCAACGGCATTAGCAGCACCCGACCTGGCCTTGGCGCCTGCGTTGGAGCAGGAATGGGCAACAGCCTTGAGACGAGCGATCTCGTCGCGTCGAAGAGCGGAAGGCCTCGTGACGCGCTGGAGCGAAGAGCTGAGCTTCTACCTGCTGCCGGCGCTCAACTCGTACGAGCTCGAGCGTCTGTACGGCGTAACCCAAGTGGACAACAGCTTCTTCCAGCAGAGCGTGACCAATTTCGTACAGGAAGGCCAAACGTTCCAAGGCGTGCCCTGCATGTTCACCATCGAGGCTCCAGACGAGGCCTTCAGCGCCATGACGTCCAACCCGCTAGTCGTCGACATCCTCACTCTCCACGCTCGCTCCGCTCACTTCGCACTGGCTGTGCGCTGCTTCCCCTACGCCCAAGGGACGTTCTCCACGTGGGTCATGCTGGCCGTCAGCTACCAGAGCACGAGTTAGTTCGGTCTCTTAAGCGAAGAAACTTCTCGTGAAAGCAGATCGAGTCCATGTTTAGATAGAAGAAGGTGTCCGTTATAGCAAGAAGTTCCGGGAGAGGTTATGCTGCCGCCTCGGTGCCGCTCCAGGGCGCTCTGGCCGCCACGTCGCCGTCCATGGAGCTGTCCATGGATCGTGCGGCAGGGCTGGCGATGGGCGAGTCGACCTCGAGCGGCGCAGGGCTCTGGAACTGCTGCAGGATGGCTTGCAACGTGCGCGGGTCCACCACTTGGATGGTGGAGCTCACGGCCAGCAGCTTCTCCAGCGCGTTGAGCAGCTTGGGCAGACTGCGGTAGCTGCGGTGCGGCTCTAGGATGATCTCGGTGAGCCGCTGCAGCGTGAAGGGCGGCGACTCGAAGGTTTGCAGCAGCTGCGTGACGCTGGCGCGGCGGCTCTTGGACGCGGCGTCGCCCTCCATGGTGTCGAGCGCCAGCTGGAGCTTGGCCAGCAGCAGCACCTTGAGGTGCGCCCATGCGTAGCAGGGCACGCCCGTCTGGCGCATCTCCAGCATAACCTTCTCCAGTGCGGGCGAGATGCACGTGACGCTGCCGGCGGCGAAGCCTGGGGGAGGGGGGGGGGGGGCACAAGGAGGAGTGGAGTTAGAGGCTAACACGAAGGGGGCTAGAGAGAGGAGCGGCGCTGTTTACCGGCGAGTTCTTCCTCGGTGGCGAGGATCTGCTGCTCTAGTGAGGCGGAGGTCATGGCGGTGAGCAGGTGTTGGGCAGCGTGAAGATTGGCAAATGCGGGATTAAAGCTGAACTAAAAGGCGGTTTGCGTTGGCGACGCTTGCTCTTTTTGCGCCACGGAAACGCACGGGTGCGTACCGTATTGTCGAAGGTATTATTCCTCCCTGACCTACAAGGTGGTTGTGGTTATAATGACACCGTTAACTGTGCGTTATGTTTGCAGATAGCGACTATGATTGGCTATTTTAATGTACACCTTATGCTAACGTTACGTTGAAGCGGCCGTTTCTTTGAGCCACGCCGAGATGGCTACGCTTTTCTCGGACCGACCGTCGGTAACATGTTGCCAGCTACCGTAGCTCGACTGTAAAGGGTCGGAAGCACGGTGTCCACCAGTTGCGTTGCCGCCGATGCCTTGCAAGCTCTGTGAGAGTGGCGCTTTTGGCACAAGACGGCAATGCCGTTGCCACTCACATCGCACGGTGCCGCTGTGGCCGTCTGGCACGCGAGGAACGTGCTCAGATGGGAGTAACGATGGAGCGCGACTCACCCCCACCGCATGGCTCTATAAACACATTCCATTGCTTGGCGTGTGCGTCCGAGCTTCGGGCCCGGGCCCCGCACTTTAGTGGTTGACGGACCCACCTTACGCGCCAAAAGTAAGCATTTGTAAGCTTCAGCGGAAGAGATCGGCCCAATACAACACTACCACGCCGTGCTCGCGGCATTTCTTTCGGCCTCTTCGCTAATGCCCGAGGATTGTCGGTCGCCTTGCTGGCTAGCACCAGATCGCTGGCGCTGACTGCAGTCGCCAACTT
>JAABLK010000221.1:8095-32183 GCA_012295415.1 Phytophthora chlamydospora | reverse complement strand
TATCCTCCACCAAAGCACAACTGCTGCTAGTCGTGCGATTTCGCTGCTCTCCCGACAGCCGATCTCGACGTGACACACATCCATCAAACGCCCTGAGCCAGGATCTGAAGTTCCGGAAGACACCAAGCAGACAGTTAACCTTCACAGTCCCGCACGCCGGTGTGCGGCACACCATGCTTGCGGGGCAGTGCGCCGATTTCCCTCCACCACAAGCCACAAGGGTATTGATGCGAGCCCACGCGCTTCATCTTCACGATGCTCATGACAGGACCTCGCTCGGTGTCGCAGTGAGTAGATAATGGAGAGGACCGGCCTCGGCCCTCCCACCCAGTGGGTGGCCGGAACATCGAAAGGCGACAAGACTAGAAGCTCGTTGCCGCCTCGATCTCCAAGTTCTTAATTTCTGACTAAAGCAAGTGAACGATGTACTACAGCGCAAACACGGAGATGGGGGTGTACTAATGCTGAGTCTGAAGCTACTAGCAACCGCAAAACATCATCGGCGTCTGCTGAATATTCCTTAGCGCTTCCTGCAGACTTGGTAGGCGTGGACTTCCGGAGCCGAACTCGGTCACGCTTTTAATACTTGGCAAGCCTGTAGCCGCGCCACCGTTCTCCAAACGCATGTGATCAACGCAGAAGTGCTTCGACTTGCGGCTGCGTCGACAACTTTCCACTTCACAGCGTTCTCCGCCACCATGAGCCCAACAGAAGACGCCGCGGCTTTGAGCGCTCTTGGAGCACCCTGCACATCGGCAGTGCTTGATGCTCCGACAATGGCAGTTTATTCCGCGACGTCGGCGCGGACGGGCGGTACATGGTTGGACCACATCCCGATGCACGTTTGCTCCGTCGTAAGTTGAGGTACTTGAGCGGTACGTTGGGGAGCGTAGTGTATTGAAGAGGGCCACCACAGACGATGCCGACGTCTCGCGGTAGGAGTCTGGCGGTGCTGGAGGCGCTTCTGAAGACTTCAGCAGCTTCAGCTTTTTAGTGAGGTCGCCTCCACGCTCGAGAAGAATCAACGACGAGCGGCCGTCGCTCCGCCGAATGGAAAACGTGAGCATTCTGGAGTCGAAGAGGGCGACTGGGGATGAAGGATGAAGCTGTTGCAGCGTGCTTCCGGGGCATCTCGTCATCTTGGAAGTTGCTTGTCAAGGCTTGTGGACTGTGACGCGAATGACAGAATGAGTTCGTCGGCCAGAGCCGCCCAACCCTGTGGCAAAGCTTATGGGCACCGCGACACTCGCGAGCTAGCCATAAGGTACCGCGGGGCAGCACGGAATCAGAGGACGTGTGACCAGCGTTTTGTTCGCTCTCCGTTCACCTACCAAAAGCAATTCACTCATCAAAGGATGTTGCATTTTACGTTTTTATTAGCGCTCCTGCTGGCAGAGATCCCGAGGTGAAGCGCTTTAGCTGTCTACACTTTTGTTCTCGTAGCTCTGTTTCCGCGACCTGCCGAGGCATGCGAGGTGGGCGTCTGTCAGCAATTTCATTTCCAGTGCGGGATCCTGGTGTGCTGTAGCTGTGCGGTACGCATCTGTACAACTTGCCGGTACTAGTATGTACTACCGCCAGCTGCACGAAAGCAAACACGGCAACTGATCGGTGCCTTCGCCTTGTGATTTAGTTGCTGTGTACACCAACAACGTGAGGTTTGCAACAAGGCTTGGCTTGCCGACGGAAGGATTTAATCTTGGTCAATCTGACAAAATCAGAAGCCACGCGACGACCAGCGAAAAAGTCACGCAGCGAAGTTATTGAGATCGCTGCAACACATACCATGAACTTTAGGATGACTGTTGAACGTAGGTCTTGGATTGATTGCAACTTAACTCGTCCTTAGAGCATCATGATCGGTCGGTGAGCACTTTGCAGCGCCTCTTGTAAGCAGGGTAACCGCGGACTGCTGCACAAAGCTGCAAGCCTGACGCTCCTGACCAAATCGATCTTGGGCAACTCCGTGCACGTAGACAGCATTGGTGTCGCCGTCTCCAAGCACAAGTGATCCACGCAGAAATTCTTCGACTTGCGGCTGCGCATGCAGCCTTTCACTTCGCAGCGGTGGCCACCACCGTGTGCCCAACAGAAGCTACTCCGACTTTGAGCGCTCTTTGGGCATCCAGCAGAATGACAACGGCGACCACCGCCATGGCTTCGGCATAGGCCTCGACTGACGGAGATATTGCCACATCCTAAAGCCTGGCAGTACTTGTTTGCACGCGGACGACTGCCAACTCGACGGCCCTTGTGTGCTGAACGAGTCTTGATAGATGGGAAGATGTAAGAGCATTGCGAGTCGACGTTCTTGTTGACAACGTGGCCGCTTGTTTCCGAAGAGAAGACTCCGAATCGTTGTACGCTATCGTGCATCAGCATGTTGTCGCCGTTTGAGTTTGGCTTGAGGTCTGGAGCTTGGATTGCAGAATGAACTGCTGTTTACCTTGTGATCTCACCGACTTGGTGGGGCCAAAGGTGCTTTGCAAGCAAAGCAACCTGCACCGAGACACTCATGCGGAAAAGAAACGTTGGACGGGTACCGCGAGGGATTTGACCATCGTCCTCATGTCGTCCAGAGACTGACGAGACCATCCCAGTCGCGCGTCAAGGTAGGAGGGACCTCATGATTAGTCTTCTATTGCGTCAATGACAGCCCAGGCGGACACAAAGCTCGACGAGTTTGCTTCAACGACGGCCAACAGAGCAACTCGCTTGGCACTTCGACTATTATTGGGAAATTATTTGTCCCAGAAATACAGCTATCCGGATAGAGATCATTGTGTTCATGCTGCTGCCGATGGAGCTGCGCAATTATCGCGAGCTCGACGCGCAGCTCCAATATGCGCCGTTCAGGACAACCGTCTTCACGAATCGAGGCGATGGTACGTTGACAACCGGTTGTGGTTCCTACAAATGCACTCATCGTTCCAAACTATCGTGCAGAACTCGCTGCATCGCGAGGACCAGGTGCACTCTTCCGCGAGGAATGGAACAGCTTGGCCGGCAATGCACAGCGGTATAAGCCCCTCTCGCTTTATTGCACGGAGCGCGACGTGAACCCGACACCCACCGCGATAGTGCAGCGGTTCTACGATGCACAAGAAGCGACCGACGTGGGCTCACAAGTCAAGAGGAAAGGCAACGCCGTAGTTTCTCTCAAGTCGAACGTGCCAAGGTTCCACGGATCATCAGATGCACAACGCGGACCGGGCTCGTATTTCTCTGATCGGGTGCGTCCAATTCCTGCCTTGCCTTGTAACCACCACGTGATGGTCTCACGTCGTTATCGTCTTGCAGTATCACGGTGCTTTTCCTACCCTCTTGGCCAAGAGAACTCCTCGCACTGTGCGTCTCGAGAAACTTCAAGCCAAACAAGCATTAGCTGCAACCTTTGGAGTCGTCCCGGTCCCAATAGCCACCACAGCTTGCTCACCGGTTGCAACGTTACCGGCACGCGAGCCGAGACTTCGCGCTGCCAAGCCAGTGGCCAGTTTCTCCGACATTCCACTCGAGACCACGCGCCTTGCTCCTGCGCTCACCCCCCGCAATGCGTACCAGAATCCTGTCACCCGAGAGTTCGTTCTAGCGATGCGTCCACCCGAAAGCACCAACTTCTAAGTTCCTTTGCCAACTTTTTTGTTTTTTTTTCGTATCGCGAACCGATGGGTTTAATAATATTTTCTGCAATGGTATTATATTTTTAACGGTACAGTATGTCGCTCTTGCTGGTAGCTTTTTTTTTCTTCTTGCTCTAAGTTTTATCCGTCCTCGCCCGAGTTGTAGCAGACCTTGCACACCCGTACGACGTCGTAGTAGCCAAAGTCCGGGAGACTCATGCGGTGGCTCGTGCAGCGGCCGCAGAAGACGTAGCCGCAGCAGCGGCAGTGGTGCCGATTGCGCAGCAGAGTTTTAAACTTCTTCTTGCAGCGTTTGCAGCAGGGCGCATCTTCGTCGCGCTCCCACACGGGCTGCGAATTGAGGTAATTGCCTCCTGAAATGACCTTGTCCGTGCCCAACAAGGGCGAACTTCCCGGCGTGAAATTCCGCGGGTCTCCATCAAGTGAACTCGAGTCCCCCAAGTCCGCCGAAGCTGAACCCGATCCCGGCGACGATGAGGATGACGGAGGGGACGACGTCCTCGGCGATGGGAACGGCTTGGTCGAGTTGTTCGAGCCGCCCAGACGAACTTTCTTGCCGCTGGTAGGAGACAGCATGTCGCTTTCGTTGCGCAACGCCGTCTCCGGGAGGTTGTAGTTGTAGCAGCGGAATCGCCGCATCGTCTGCTTCGCTGCGTCCTCCTTGATCGCCACCTGGTGGTTGAGCTTGGCAAGCTGCGACTCGAGGTGGCGAACGTCACGCTTCAGTTCGTCTCGACGGGAAGGCGAGCTCAAACGCTGGTGGCGTTTCCCCTCACTCACGCGTATCGGGTTGGGCAGTGTCGCCGAGCCGACGTCCTCCGGCTCGTCCACTTCCTTGTCGTGGGAACCGCCTTTCATCTGCGCCACCACGTTGATGAACGTGTTCTTGAGGCTGTTGCTGCGCGATCGACTCGTGATGGACTTGCGTCGTCGCGGGTTGGGCAAGTTGTGCGACGGAAGTGGCGCGGATGGACCGGTAGACGCGTCGAGGTTCACGCGTTGCAGCATCTGCGCCATCGTCAGGTGCTCCTGGGGGGTGGAGGACGAAGAGCCTGCAGCTCGTGCGGCAGCGCCGGCAGTGCCCATCGCGACGATGCTGGCCAGGTCGTGGAAGTCGAGAGAGGCGGCGGTGGGCCGCTTGGCCGACGTGTGGCGTGGCTCGCCACTGCTCGACAGCAGTCTCTTCCTCTCCAACTCCTTGGACGGCGTGCCGGGATCGTCTGGGTACTTCAAGTTCATGCTTCGCGACAGCTTGGCGATGTCAGAGCGCAGCTGCCCTGCACGCAGTTCGAGCTGCTGGTCGCTGGTGAGCGCGGCATACAGACGCGAGAGATCCGCTTCTTGCTGTCGAATGAGCTGCAGCATCTCGAACTCGCGCTGCTGGAGACGCATGTGGCCGATCGCCTTCTGGTATTGACTGACCCACAGCTGCATGACGCGGACACGACACACTGGCAGCATGGGCTCCATGTACGTGGACGCGTGCACCTCGCCACCTGCGAACAAGGGGTTGAGGAACTGGTCGGTGGTGGCTCGGATCACGTCCCAGACGCTGACGCTCGCGACGCTGGACAGGAAGAGGCTGCGCTCACTCTCCGAGTTCTTCTGGAACGTCCCGTACCACGACGAGTAGACGGCCTCAGCCACGGATGCTAGAAGCAGCTCGTTGAACTGGAAGTGCGTCGGGAACTGGAGCGTGAGCTGGTACACGGCGTCGATAAACTGCAGGAAGATCGGCGACGTCTGGTCGGACGTCGGGTGGGAACACCTGCGCTGGAACTGGTGGCCGAAAGAGCACCAGTCCTTCTCGATCAACGAGGCGAACCCGGAGAGCGTGCGGTAGTACGGGTCCAGCATGATTTGGGCCAGCGCAGAGAGCTGAGCCGTGCGGTCCCAGCCATCACTGCAGTGCACGAGAACCGCATCGCCGCGCTCGAGGTGCGTCGCCACCTCGCAGGCGCCTTGCAGGATACTGCAGATGTGCTCCAGCCATCGACTCTTTTGAACGGCGCCGAAGAAGTTGGAGTCTTCCACCTCGTACAGAGCCTGCGCCAGCCCAGCGAGCGAGTTGCGCACAACGTGGATGTTGTCGATGCCCATGAACGTGATGGCAGCAGTCGGCACGCCGTCCCGGTCGTACTGCTTGACCGATTCGTGGCCCTTCCCTGCCAGAGCGTTGCTCTTGGCGTTGATCTCTGGCCGCGCGTCAACGATGTGCACGACGCTGTTCTTCTTGGGCATGCTGTGCTTGGCTCGGCCCTTGGCTTTCTCGGCTGGAATCGCCGCGTCTCGGATCGCCCAGATCAACTTCTTGTCTTCTGGGTTGGTGCTGCGCAACACGCCCGTATTGGGCTGGCTGCTCCGGCATAATGGCGCTCCAGTGCGAGGGTGGATCCAGGTGAGGGCTGGGAAGCGGCACTTGCTCCGAAAGCCCGCCGCAGCCTTGACAATGTCGTCGTTCAGACATTCGGGCACCATCAGGAAGGCTGGATACGTGGGGCATAGCTGGTAGTTCTTGTTGAGCTCGCATTGACGCCAGCGAGGGTGATCCAGCGCACCTTGGCGACGAAACTCCTCTTCAGGATCGTAGCGAATGCGTCGTCGCGCTGCCAGCTGGAAATGCTGAGGAGGTTTCCTCACGGATGTCGTCTGTGTCAGCGCGGAGGACTCGCTCTGCTGGTGCTTGAACTTGGGGCGCTCCATTGGGCCTCCGCTGCCGTTGAGGGTCAGGCCGCCCACGTCCTCTTTTGAATACGCGTGCTTCTGGTACTTGCTGAATTGAGCCGTGAGCGCTCGTGCCATGGGCGGCGGCATCGACGAGCTGCTGTGCTTGGGCGTGTACAGCCGCAAATCGTCCTCCAGCTGCAGATCCTCCTCGGTTGCCACGCTGTGGTTGCGATCTGCCGGGGAGCAGAAGCTGTTTTCGATGCGCAGCCACTCGATCTCCCGCACGATGTTGTGCAGCGTCTTGACGCGCTTGAGTTCGGCTTCACGGGAGAAGTCCCGCACCGAGTCCCGGAGCCGCGAGATGGGCGAGAGCGTCACGTGGTAGTGGCCAGCGTCCATGTTGTCCAGAGTGAGCACCGTGATCATGTTGTTGTTGCTGCGCTTCTGCTGCTGGATCGTGGCCTTGAGGATCTTGCTGATCGGCAGCGTGTGCACGTCCTCGTGCAGCAAGCCCCGGACTCGGCGGTACGGCACGAACCAGATGCGGTAGTTGGTCAGCACCAGCGTGGCCAGCACGCCCTGGTTGGACTCGTTCACGTGGAAAGTCACCGTCACTTCCTCCACCATGTGCAGCAGCCTCTCGTGCCAAGGGAACAGACAGTCCTTGGGCGTTCCCGCGTGCATGGCCGTCAGTTCATCCTGCCTCACCGCCACGTCCGGATGCCAGCTTCGTGGCAAGTGGCAATAGGCCTGTTCAAACCTCGGATTCTGCGGCAGAAACACCTCCTGGATGCTCGTTCCGTAGGGCTGGTTCACCAGGTACTTGAGATCTCTTTCCTCGTACTGCACGCTGCACAGAATCCGTCCTTGAGCCGCAGATCCTTTGACCAGCCTGGACCAGATAAACACAGGTTTAATATCCATAACGTTGCTCTTCGTGTCCACCGAGAGTTCCGTTGTAGAAGCCACCGAGGCCCGTCCTTTAGCATCCGCTTGGAGATACCCCCCGCTGGAGTTTAGAGACCTGGAGCGACGTTGTAAGTCCGTGGGGTGCGAAGGCCCCGTGAGTAGCTTACTGTCGCTCCCATTTAAGTGACAGGCCACCGTCTTGTGGGCGTGCAACTGCCTCACGTCCACGCACTTGGAGCCTCGATGCGGCGGCGGAGCGGCGTCTTTAGAGGCCAAAAGAGCCTCTGCACGCTGCCGCGTGCGTTGCTGGAGCTGCGTCACCAGCCCGCGCCACTCCGGGAAAGGCACGCGTAGAGCGCCCAGTAGGTCGTTCTGTGACAGCTCGTCCTTGTCCAGCACCTCCAGCTCCACGTGCAGCGGGCCAGCATGTCCCAGAGTGATGGTCACTTCAAAGTCCCAGCGCGGGTTGAGCGAGCGCTTGACGCGCGGCGCGGCCGCTACTTCCTTGCCGTCATAAAAGACCTTGACGAACGGGTCGCTCTTGCCGTTCACGTCGGCGGCCGCCAGCGCCTCGGCGCGGATGATCTGGAGCCGCATGGACGGCCAGGAGCGATGGTCGCTTTGGTGGTGCTTTTTGGAGACTGAACGGACGCGCGGTTGTGGCGATCGTGGGATTTTAGAACGACTGCAGATTTGGAAGAGGTTGTATGGAGTGTTGTATGGCTTTGAAGGAGTTCTAAACTGGACTACCTCAAGTCAACTGCTGGATTATGTGCGCGAGCGGCAGCGCTTCCCCGAACCTTCCGGTTCCCTCGCCTTCCAGGCGCGCGGGATCAGCGAGTGCTGATATAGTGGGGCTGTGTGTGGCCCTGCAAGCGGCGGGGATCCAAAGAGCTTCGGCGTGGGGGAAAGCGTCCAGACTGGTGGCTCATTTGTGGCGGATCTCCTGGCAGGAGTTCAATGTCGTCCGAGGTAAGCCTTTGAGCGTTGTTGCCTTAACTGCGTGCACATTCAGATGATTAGATGCAAAACCGACGTCTGACCAGCTTGCCTGGCCAGAATGTGCTGCGTTTGGTCGCGACTTCCCGCCGAGTGGACATCGGCGTCACCTGCTGTCGATATAAGCAGAGGACTGGCCTCGAAATGAACCTACCCGATACCCATCGCACGCCGATCTGCAGCTCGCACTTAAAAAAAAAGAGAGCAGCAGAAGCTTTCATATACCGTTTGTGTTGCCGGCTGTACTCGAGACTTTATGTAGCTCTGCAAAGTACATGCAGTACTTCACCCGGACCTCAGATCGACCAAGCAATGGGGAGCACTGGTTGGTCTCTGAGGCTTCGACTTCACCATTAGCGTAGTTCGAAGTAGGCCAGTACTTCACTATTGTCGAAGCATTTGCTGTTCCGAATGCAGAGAAATCCTGATCTTAGCTAAAGCCGTCGGAGCCATCATGCCAAGCGTAAACGCCTCGTAAAATACATTCGGAAGACGAGAATTACAATTTGGAGTGTACCCGCACCGGATCTACTTTTCCTAAACAAAATTGATTTCAAATCTAGAAGCTGAAATCTGAAATCTCGACTCTGATTCGTTGCCGAAAGGGCACCGTAATATCATCTGTTGTCGCATTGTCAGCTCAAACTTGATCTTTCAGTTGTCCACACGTGACGTCCTTCCAGCTCACTTCAACTTGAGTCCGCTCGTCTCATTTGCTGCCAGGTCGGGCAGCTCCACTACTGCCACTGCTTGCACCACCTCCGCCCTTCGGCAAAAGGAACATATTGAGCACGTCTCGGTTGCTGCCCAGGAACTCGAGCACCTGGCTCTCCACCAGTCTGCGCGTGGACGGCTCCAGCGCACTTCCACCGCGGCCCACGCGCTCCTGTGCCAGCGCCATGGCCCCCTTCGAGTCCCCCGTCTCACGCATGAACGCGGCCGCATCGTCTGCAATGGCGCGCACGCCGTCGTCCTTGGCCAGTAGTGTGCGCAGCCTCGTGCGGAACGCTGGAAACCGGTCGTGGTACAGTGCGCTAGTCCACGGGTGCGCGAAGAAGGCCACCCAGTCCTGCACTTTGCCGGCGGCGTACGAGGCCAGCGCGCTGTTGAGGTAGGCCTCGTGCAGCCCCACGAGGTTCTGCAGGTCCCGTACGGGCACAGCGCCGTCACCCAGGTACTCCAGACGGCTGAGAACCCCCACGTCGTCGAAGAGCAGGCACGTGTAGCGCGACGGTCTTCCGGACGCGCCCGTCGAGGGGCGTGAGCGCGCGTGGCCATGAACGATGTCCATTTCTTCCGCGTCGCTGCCAATGAGGCTCACATCCGTCGCGCGCGACGCCGTGTTCGTCGGCAGAGCCTGCAGCGCCAGCGTGTTCGTCAGCGCCGGCACGCTGATCTGCACGTAGTACTTGCCGCCTAACACAACTGCAGTGCGCACAACAGGCAGCTCCATCTCTGGCGGCGGAATCATGGGCGTCTTGGTTGGCTGAGTGTGGTGTGCGGGCAGCGGGTGCACTTCGGATGGGGCTTCCGGCACTGCCATCGGGTCGAGAAGCTGCAGTATCGAGCGGGCGAGCAGCTCGCCTCCCTCGCGACTGCTGTAGTTCTCGTGGAGCTTCGCAGCGATGAAGCGCCGTGAGAAGCGGCACAGCGACCCTGCTCCAAGCACATGGGCGTCCGTGGTGCGCATATGGCCGTCAACTACGAGCCGGCCGTCGTACACGAGGCCGCTCTCGTTCACGGCCCGGAAAACGTCGGCATCGGCGTCGTTGTGCTGGCAGCACAGCAGCCACGAGCACTGCATCAACTCTCCTTGCACCACGTTGGCACCATTGTCATCTGCGTCCCCAGCGCCTCGCAACGCGTGATCTGCAGCTTTTGCACCGTCGAGTGCTGAAAGGAGACGAACGCCCTCCAGCTGCTCGTCGTTTCCAGGTGTCGTCTCGATGGCGACGACTTTCGTGGCAGGATGGAGCGTGATGCCGTTCTTGGCGTACTGCTTGTCCATCTCGGAGCGCACCACGGCGTCCTCAAACACGCCGCCTCCGCCGTCTCGCGCTGGGGAAACGTGGTGGATGCGCGTGCCACTGATTCCACGGACTAGCAGCGCTTGGATCACTTGTAGCGCCAGCAGAGAACTCCCGTACACTACAACGCTTCCTCCAGGTTGTTCCTTGTCTTGTCCAGCATCTTGCAGCTTGCTCAACGCAGTATGGAGCTTTTGAGCGGTCGGCAGGTCTCCCAGCGCCATCATTTGCTTCGGGACTACAGGAGGATAGTACGTTGCAGTTGTCGCCTTGCCAGCAGCGCCACCCAAGTCTTCGTCCACGAATCGCGGCAGCCGTCCAAGTGACGTGCACGTGCCGTCTTGCAGTCCTGTGGTAAGCGCCAGGTAGTCGTACGGGATACACGAGCCGTCCTGCAGGACCAGCGCTCGCGTTTCACGATCTACTCGCACCATTCGGCTCTCGATCACTCGCACGTGTGTACGCAAGCTGTACTGCTCCAGCTCCACGGCTGTGAAGGTGCTCTTCCGTGCAAAGTCCGAGGCTTTCGGCGTGGTCGTGTCCTCTTCGCCGTCATCCATCGACGCCACCGTCAGCCCATGCGGAGAAACGAGTGTCAGGTTGGGGAAATGCAGGTACGGAGTCGCGAGCAGCCGAGTCAAGCAGCTCAGCGCAGCGTCCGACGCGCCAACAAGCACGACGCGCTGGTTGATGGTCATCTTTGGCTCGGATAGTAGTCTTTTCGGCAGTACAAACAGCGCAAAGGCAGCGCAGATCGCCGCTCGTCGGATCCGTTCTCGTTCGTCCTTGACGTCGTCCCCCACTTCCTCCTCCGGAGCGCCATTGCTCGAGGTTTTACCGGCGTTAGTATGCACACCACGCCGCGGTGGAGCAAGCACGAACTCCTGTAGAGCGGCACTGAACGACGGGCTACTCCCAAGACCCGTCGGCACTTGGTACACCAGACATGTCTTGCGGAAGTGGCGCATCAACTCGAGCAGCACGAAGCGCGAGCACGACGCGAAGATCGGATTCAGGATCAAGTGGCGCACAAAGGCAAAGTCCTTGGCTCGGTGGAACTCCAAGCGCGCTACGCGCTCAATGTCAAAGTGATGAGGCAGCAAACTTGAGACCTCGTTCTGTCGAGCGAGAGCTGCTAGGCCGACGACTTGGCCGTTCGCACGCACAACGAACGCGGCGTGGCGTGGCAAGTCTTCCAGGTCGATGTCGGCTTCCTCGCTGGCAGACGCCAGCTCCTGATCGAGCGCTTGACGGGTGTAGCGATCCAGTGCGCCCATCAGAGGCGCCAGTTCTGCGGCGTCCTCGGCGGCGCTGGCGCCACTTGGTAGCAGACGTTGAACGTCGATCGAGACGGGGTGCAGCACGGCTCGACCGTCACTTGTACGTGGACAGAAGAAGGAGATGGCGTCGCGATGCAAGACGTAGAGCGCGTGCGTGAACGCGCTTGCCGGTCGCGCTGTTATCCGCGAGAAGAACGCGAGACACGGAGGCTCTCGCGCCTGCGTAGGCAACGTGAGCAAGCAATAGTCTCGTGTTGGGAACGTCGCGAAGGCTGCGACCAGTAGATCCGAGGAAGAAGACCGCTCGAACGCGTCGTCGCCCACGCAGAACAACGTGATGGCGAAGCAGTTCGTCTGCGCTTCGGCTCTTGCCAGCTTCGAGAGACTCTCGGCTCCCGTTCGTTGAAGAGCTCGAGCTTCGGCCTCCGCTCCGCGCTGGAAAGTCGGAGCGACGAACGCCTGAGCGATCAACGCGGCCGGTTGTAGGCCGTCGGCACGGATGATCTCCACGATGGCGCCCTTGTCGCCGCGATACGCTTCGAACGCAGCCAACACGCCATCACTATGAGCGTGGAATTGCTCAAGGCGCGTACGCAGCGTCTCCTCCGTGTCATCACTGCGTTGAATCACGCGCGCCTGTACTTCAGGAGGTGGCGGGTTGAACTCGACGTGGTAAGTCTTGCCTGTCTCCGGATCAACGCGCCGTCCGGCGATACGGCGGATAACTTCTTCGTCCGGGACGTCGAGAACCAGCACGCAGTCCGGCGCAGCTTTGCCGTCACGAGCGGCAAGCAGAGCTTCCGCCTGTGTAGCTGTGCGTGGGAAGCCGTCGAGCAGCCATCCGCGGCTTTCGCAATCAGCCTGAGTAATCCGCTCCAGCACCACGTCCACAATGAGTTCGTCCGGTACGAGTTGCCCTCCGTCCATGAAGCCTTGCGCCTGCGTTCCAAGCGGAGACTTGTCGCGAATGGCTTGACGCAGGATGTCGCCCGTGGACAGATGCACCACACCGAGCAGTGCCACAAGCTGCTCGCATTGAGTGCCTTTGCCCCCGGCCGGCGGACCGGAGATGACCAGCTTCGGTGGGGTTAATTCGCCATGGTTGATCAGGATACGAAGCTTCTGCGCCGTCTTGATCGCACGCGTTTGCTCGATGATGAGTTGAGCCACCGCGTGCTTGGCCTGCAGGCCATTCACGGCGATGACTTTGGCCGCGACGCCAACGCCAACGGATCCGCTGAAGGCGGAGAGCACAGAGCCCAAGTGGTTGTGGAAAGTGGCGAGTCGCTGGCGGATCGTCGACTCGGTATCATCGCTGCGCTGGACAAGGCGATCCAGCACTTCTTCGTCGTCCGGCGGCGGATTGAACTCGAGGTGGTACGTCTTGCCCGTCTCGGGGTCCACTCGACGGCCGGCGATCCGCCGCACCACCTCGTCATCGGGGACATCGAGCGCGATCACTGCGTCTGGGCAAAAGCCCGCGGCTAACAGCGCCTGGGCTTGTGTTGCTGTTCGTGGGAAGCCATCCAGCAGCCAGCCCCGCGCTTCACAGTCTGGCTGTGCTAGTCTTTCAAGCACCACGTCGACGATCAGTTCGTCCGGCACGAGCTGTCCAGAGTCCATGAAGTGCTGAGCCTGCACGCCCAAAGGCGATCCACACGCCACCGCAGTACGCAGTAAGTCGCCCGTGGAGAGATGCAGCACGTCGAAGGCCTCGACAAGAAGCTCGCATTGAGTGCCTTTGCCCCCTGCGGGCGGACCAGCGATCACGAGTCTGGGAGGCGTGATCTTGCCGCCTTGCAATGCCGCGGCGTTGCTCTTCGCGAGTTCATTCAGCGCGTCAAGAGCGAAGTTGTCCTGCAGCGTCGTCACATCCAGCTGGTCAGAGATCGCTAGGAGACCCACCGCTCGACCTTGTGCAGCAGCGTTGGTTGAGCCATTGGCCGTAGCTTCGGCGATGAGGCAGACGTTGTGGTCGTCTTGGTCGTGAATGAGCTCAGCCAGGAAGTAGTTCCCAAAGGAGGAGGCCACTGTCTCCGCTTGAGCCGTCAGAATCGGCTCCAAGTCGTCGTGGTCTTCCACTCGTGCACGACGGACGTGGACGGCCGGGAAGAAGGCGTCGGCCTTGGCTTGATACACTGCGAATTGGCTGAAGGTCTTGGCGTTCTTGGCGAACTGCTGCTCAAGTCGCTTCCACTCGAGTGACCCCTTTGGAGCTTCCAACGGCGACGTGCGAGGAGGAATCCGCTCGAAGCACTTGGCCAGCGCCGGCTCGGTCTCTGCGATGTTCACGTCTTCCGGTAGAACGAGTAGTACGCAGCGCTTGGTCACCAATGTAGCAAACACCGTTTGCAGTAAATGCCGAAGCACCGGCGGACGACTTGCAACACCTGACGCTACTTGTCGATGGGCGAAGTACGTCAGGAACAGGAACGCCGAAGCCTACAAGAAAGACGGTCAGTCAATGCAGTGAAACAAGCTGGTTCTTTGATCTACTTACCGGTGGGAGCTCGAGCTTGTGCTCCAGGAAGGCCGGAAAGCACGTCAAGTCGGCCAGTTCACCCGACGGTGAGCTGTCGAAGGCTGCGAAGCCCAAGACTCGCTCCGGTCTCGTCGGGTCCGTGGCTGTCAGCGCCAGGAACGACGTCTCGATGACGGCACCCAGCAGAGCTCGGCCGAAGTACGTCCTGCGGGCATCTTTGCTGGGCGAGTCGAGCTCGAGCACGCCGTTCTGGTCGCGGTCTTCGCTGCGGCGGATGGCGTACAGCTCGGGGTGATCCATCGCGATGCCAACTGAGAGGCGTCGGCCAAGATATGCCGCTCAAGGGTCGGGCCGTGGCTGTTCAGGCTCCAGGCAGGGGCACACGGAACTGCAGTTGTCGCTTGCAAGACAGGTTTGCATTTATTTTCCCTACGGAAAGTCCTTGTCGAGGCGGAGTTCCCGCCGCCGGAAGTTCTTGAACGCCCGTCAATGAGATCACCACACAGTAAGTTTTCTTCTTTCAGATACTTTGCGAGAATCCTGCTTCCTTAACATGCCTGGATCTGCATGTATTCCACTGGACTTCAAGTATTGACCTTGCCAGTGCTTGGCAAGCACTGCTTGCTCGTTGTAGGCTCGTCCTGGTTCGCGGTGCCGCACGAATCGCTTCCTGCCACGGCAGCAGCGCAAATGCTGCCTAGAAAAACGTTTGTTGTGAATCCGAGTGAACCCGAGCTGTTGCATGTCAAACCCTCGTTACGTTGCGCCAAAGTTGCATTAGTCGCTCTATGTTGCTGCGTCCAGTAAAGTCCGGAGCGCAATTGTACCAGTATTGCAAACACCACCATACTAAAACGCAGACGAATTGGCCGCTTGTCACCATTGCACTGCCCTTGCACTTGGTACAGTGTGTGTGCATGGCATCATCACTTTTCATTCGGCGACCGGAGACTCAAGGCCGCAGCGCGACTTACCGTCTCTCTTCCCGTCTGGAATCCTATAAATGAGCTCCACGGCGCTTCTGTTGGCGTCCACGTCGCCTCCACCCTCAACGGGGCCTGAATACGCCGCGGTGGACTGCCAAGAGTCTCCACTATCCCATGCCATCGACATGGGGGGCGTCAAAGTGTCGGCCGCCGAAGCCGAAGCCGCTGCCGACGGCGCGTACGTCAATGTGACGGCCTCGTCGTCCTGCGGCGCATCGGCCGCCGTGCAGCACAACCCGTTCACGTACACGACGCCAGTGGACACGTACGAAAAGTGCAAAATGATGGTCATGTGTCTGCTGGGCTTGCCCTTGCTGCGCGTCCTGCTGCTGTTGAGTGTCGGAGTGTTGCTCGCTATCGTGAGCAACTTGGCGCTCATCGGCTACAAGCCGCTGGACGCGCACACGGGCGCACGCCCAGCGCTGCCGACGTGGCGTCGCGTGGTGGGCTCGCCCGTGCCCTACCTGCTGCGCTCGCTCATGCTGCTCGTCGGCTACTACTGGGTGCCCGTCAAGTACCCGCCCAACTTCGACCGCCGCAAGATGCCGCGCGTGATCGTGAGCAACCACCTGACCTTCTTCGACGGCCTCTACCTCTTCACGCTGCTGTCGCCCAGCATCGCCATGAAGACGGACGTGGCCAACCTGCCGCTCATCAGCCGCATCGTCCAGATGATCCAGCCCATCCTCATCGACCGCGCCACGGCGGAAGGCCGCAAGCGCGCCATGCTCGACATCACCACGCACGTGGCCGACGCGACCAAGCCGCCGCTGCTCGTCTTTCCTGCAGGCACCACGTCCAACCAGCACGCGCTCACCAAGTTCAAAGTGGGTTCGTTCGTCTCGGGCGTGCCCTGCCAGCCAGTGGTGCTGCGCTACCCGTACAAGCACTTTGACATGAGCTGGCCGCCTGGCGTTTCCGGACTCTACTTGGCGCTCCGAGTGCTCTGCCAGGTCTACAACCGACTGGAAGTGGAGATTCTACCGGCGTACTACCCGTCCGAACGCGAGCAGAACGACCCACAGCTGTACGCCAACAACGTCCGCGACGTCATGGCCAAGGCCCTGGGCATCCCGACGACGAACCACGCCTTCGAGGACGTGGCCATGCTCATGCGTATCGGCGACTACGCCACCAAGCACGTCGTGCCCTTGACGAACGTGGGCGAGGTGATCTCCTTGACGGCGTTGAAGCGTGGCGACGTGGACCGCCTTGTCAAGTACTTCCGGCAGCGTGACTTGGACAAGGACGGCCAGTTGTCCATGGAGGAGCTGCGCGCGCTGTTCGCCAGCGACGACCCGGTGATCGTGGACCAGCTCTTCGAGCTCGTGGACATCGACGACAGCGGCCTCATCGACTTCCGCGAGCTGTGTCTCGCCCTGCGCGCCTTGAACCCAGAGAGCATCAACGAAGGCGACGACGCGCTGGCCAAGTTCGCCTTCAGACTCTACGACCTGGACAACAACGGCCTCATCGACGCGGCCGAGCTGGAGCGGATGCTGCACTTCCAGCGGGTCTTCTACGGCGTGCCCGAGTCCAGCGTTGCAGCCGTTCTACGTCAAGCGTCAAACGTGCAAGCGGAGAACGGCGTCGGCATCAGTTTCGATAGGTTTGAGCAGCTCGTGGAGCAGAACCCGGAGCTGCTGGGCTATGTGCGCAACAAGCTCGAGGTGCTACGAGGCTCACTGCGCGAGAGCAGCAGCGAGGAGATCCTTCCCCGTCCGTAGGGAAGGACCACTAATGTAAACTAAATGAATAGTTGTTCTTGAAGGACTTCCTCGGTATCATAAAGTAAGCCTTAGTAGTAAGCACGATGTTGGAGACAAATGCTTGGTGGAGATGCATTAGGCGTGCTGAAGTACCAGCGGAACTGTTGGTGTTCACGTTCGCGAGTTCCGGAGGTGCTGGGAAAACAAGCCACACGATGCGGGAAGTGCACCGCATAAAAGTTGAAGTTTATCAATTGCTTCAAAGTCGTTTCGATCGGCTTTGCGGCACGCGCAGTACTAGGCAACGTTGGATATCAATCAATGCCAGCAGATAGTCGTTGCTAGCTGAAAAACTGGGGTGTGGCGCCCGGTGACTTGAAGTCTCTTGGCTGTCCCCGTAAATGGTAATCTTGCCCAGGTTGTATCCGTGTACGACATCGATCGACAAGGAACGTTTCGAGTGTGCTTTGAAGAAATAGATAAAGATGGTCATCGTAAAAATCGTGTTTCCCCTAATGCGCCAAGTTTTATTTTGTTTTTACTAAAACTCGACTAATTCTCGATTAAATCTCTGATGCCTCGTTCGTCTCATGCTTGACTTCCCTGTTGGTGATACCGATGGGACCCCATTCGCTTTGATCTATGGTAGCATGCTTGCCATCAGTCCCCTTAGTAATATGAAACCTTGATCACTTCCTGAACCTAGCAAGTGCTGTCTGTAGCCAAGCAAAACGGAACGAGTCAATGGTGCTGTCCTCACCTTGCAATTGCTTGGCCCCACGTTGTCGTAGAATGGACAGGCCCACGGAACTGCAAACGATCCCGTTCGCCAGCCTATCGAGTAAAACTCTGTTCGTGGTGAGGTGGAAATGTCATCCTGAGCCTGGGATCCAGAGCCCAGGGCGTCTCGTAAAGTGCAGACTGAGGTGAGCATCGTTATTAAAACGGATGTCGATGCCATCCATGTCGTTGGAACATGCGGCAGGCAGGCGACGATCGACAGCGCTCGCTCCTTGAAGCGATTGGATTCAAGTCGTGATGTGGCAGATCAGAGCGTATGTGGCTGGTAATCCTCGCTTCAACGGCGCTTTCCAGCCCAAAGGCGATTGCAGGAACACCACCGCCTCACCAATGGAGACCGTCCCATTGGGCTCCTTGCCACTGCCGCTTGGAGGAGCAGCTGAACTTCAGAAACTTGCATTCTGATTATGTCGGCGCGTGATTCGTCTGAGGTGGGAACAACGCTCATCTGCCGCTCGTTCCGCCCCACTAATGCGTCCTCATCAATTCTCCACTGCATTATTCACCACCACCACACTGCGGCAGTCAGTCAAAAGGCAGGAAGGCCGTCGTCTTGTTGCCGTTTTCATTTTTCCCCAGCCCAAGCAAGATCGACCAAGATCGTGACAAAACCGGATGGTAACTTTCCAAATCTTCCTAAACTTCACCTCACTCTTATACCCCGCTTTTGACAAACCGTTGAAGCGGCCCAAAACTCCCAAACCGTCGCCGCCCCGACCGGATCCCGCCGCACTATTGAATCTGCCACGTGCCAGTCAGTCCACGCCGCCAAGAAGAAGCCTCAAGCCCTCGAGACCCTAGAACGCCAGACCCTACGACCATGTCCGAGTTCAAGATGACCATTTGCTGCATGGGCGCCGGCTACGTGGGCGGCCCCACCATGGCCGTGATCGCCGCGGCCTGCCCGGACATCAAGGTGGTGGTCGTGGACGTCTCGGCCGCTCAGATCGCCAAGTGGAACGCGCCCGACGAGATCCCCATCTACGAGCCCGGCCTTAAGGAGCTCGTGGACGCGCGTCGCAACAAGAACCTCTTCTTCTCCACGGACCTGGACAAGTACATTAACGAGGCCGACATCATCTTCGTGTGCGTCAACACGCCCACCAAGACGAGCGGCATCGGCGCCGGCAGCGCCGCCGACACCAAGAACTGCGAGGCCTGCGCCCGTAAGATCGCGGACGTGGCCACGCACGGCAAGATCGTGGTGGAGAAGTCCACGGTGCCGGTGCGCACGTCCGAGAGCATCAAGGCCGTGCTGCGCGCCAACTCCAAGGGCCTCAAGTTCGAGGTGCTGTCCAACCCGGAGTTCCTGGCGGAAGGCACGGCCATTGAGGACTTGCAGAAGCCCAGCCGCATCCTCATCGGCGGAGCGGAGACGCCGGAGGGCCACGTCGCGGTGGAGAAACTCGTGAGTATCTACGCCCACTGGGTGCCGCGCGAGAACATCATCACGACCAACGTCTGGTCCTCGGAGCTGTCGAAGCTGGTCGCCAACGCCTTCCTGGCGCAGAGAATCTCGAGTATTAACTCCATCTCGGCGGTCTGTGAAGCTACGGGCGCCAATGTGCACGAAGTGGCGCGTGCGGTCGGTGCGGACGACCGCATCGGCAGCAAGTTCCTCAACTGCTCGGTGGGCTTTGGGGGCTCGTGCTTCCAGAAGGATATCCTGAACCTAGTGTACCTGGCCGAGAGCTTCCACCTGCCTGAGGTGGCCGACTACTGGCGCCACGTCGTGACCATGAACGACTACCAGAAGTCGCGCTTCGCCACGACCATGATCCGCCGCATGTTCAACACGGTGACCAACAAGAAGATCTGCATCTTCGGCTTCGCCTTCAAGAAGGACACGGGCGACGTGCGCGAGACGCCCGCCGCCACGATCGTCAAGTTCCTGCTCGAGGAGAAGGCCAACGTGGCCGTGTACGACCCGCAGGTCAAGCTCGAGGACATGATGCACGAGCTCGAGTACCAGGGCGTCAACACGGCCAACCACCCGCTCATGGACAAGCTGCTGACCGTGTACAACGACCCGTACGAGGCCGCCAAGGACTCGCACGCCATCGCCGCGCTCACCGAGTGGGACGAGTTCAAGACGCTCGACTACGCCAAGATCTACGACGGCATGGCCAAGCCCGCCTTCTTCTTCGACGGCCGCAACATCCTGCCGCACGACAAGATCGCCAACCTGGGCGCCAAGGTGTACGTCATCGGCCGCGCCGAGGTCATCTCGGGCGAACTGCCCTTCTAGAGCGGCTGCTCCAAACAGCGAGCGAGCGAGCGGGGACGTCACGCTGGCAGCGTTTTATACTTTTCGTGCTTTTCCTAACGTAAATGAATTCACAAAGCCTTGAGCCGAGTCCAACGCGGCGCATTGTGAAGGTTGTTGCAGCGTGAGAGCGCCCCACATGAGACAAAGGCAGGGGGGGGACAGCAAGAACGTCCTTCGCTCGACTAGCTCAACCTTACCGCAAACTTCAGTTCGTTCGGTACCACTCAATCGGTGGCAGGGTGCGATCAGTCGGTGGCAGCAGTAGATTTGCATTCTGCTGCCACCGGATGTCTGTGCGTCTGAGTCAAAAGGTCTGAGAATCAATATGGGCGAGACGTGCGCAGAGCTCCTCGCTGGCGCTGGGCTCTTCATCTTCAACGGGGTAGACCTCGTCGCGGGCGTCTCGCTGTGTGTGTACAGCCTCTACATCGGCAGCAACCACTATGCGCCTGCGTGGCTTTATGGTGCGTTGGAGCCTCCTTTCCACCTCTTGAAGCTCACGGTCTCACGTCCTGGAATGTATCATAGCGCCCTTACTAGCGATCGGCAGCGTGTTGGTGGTCGCGTCACTCATGAGCGGATGCGGACTGATCTTCCGAAGCTGTTCACGCTGTATGGCGCTGTCGTCCGACGCGTTGGTGTGGGTTTCTCTGGCTGAACTGGGCCTGGCCGTCGTCATCTTCACTCAAGGAGGGACCATCGACAAGTTCCTCCGTCAACACAGCAACGAACTCAAGCTCAGGTTGGTCCTGCTACGAGGAAGCGTCAGTGTTTGTTTGGGTCTAACGAGTCTTCATTGTTTTGTGATGCAGTGGCGACGAGTTGGTGCAGTTCGAGCGCCACAAGTTCTACCCGGCGTACGCGTTGATCGCGCTGTGCTTGATGGAAGCTCTGCGTCAACGGTACAGCACGAAACTCCACCACGCGCGCCTTCGACGCCAGTACGAGTACGAGACGCTGGCTTAGGTCATCAGATGATGGAGAAAAGAGAGAAGAGCGAAGCTGAATTCATGAAAACTAACGTGGCTCTATGGAGAGAAGTCTAGCTAGTGAATCGTGGCTCGATCATCGCCATCGTTTGCTTGAAGCTCATTGGCAGGAACGTTGGCAAGCGCGCCCGTTTCGGACGTGGCGGCTCGAGCACGGCCCTGCGGCTTCTCGGGCTTAACCTTCTTCTCCTTCTTGCCGAGCCCCAGCATCTCGAAGCACTTGTTGGTCCAGGACTTGACCGTGAGGCCAAAGCCTTTCACACCCATACCTTTCACGACCACGGGGTCCGCTGGCCGGACTTGCTGGCCGTCGCTGCTGAGGTCGAGGGTGAAGTTCACAAGGAACGGCAGCTCGTCGCGGTGGAAAGCGTACAGCACGGACACTTTAGCTTTGTCGTGCTTGTTCACCTTCGCCTTGCGAGAACCGGCAGCCTGCGCTTCGTCTTGCTGCTTCAAGCGTGCGATGGTGGAGACCGACGTGTCACCACGTACACTGCGGAACCCGCTAGTTATCGCGGGTCGGCTGCAGCTCTCGGGCAAGCAGAGCAACACACAGTCCTTGTCCCTGAAGTGCTCAAACACTGAAGACGGCAAGAGAAAAGGTAAGTTAACGCAAAGCTCAGTATGCAACAGCAAACCGGACCAGCGTACCGCTTCGGAGAAAGAGCGGCGCACGCGTTTGATACGTGGGGTTCATGCTGAAGAGCGACACGATGGCCGCATTGTTGCGTAGCAGGCATCTCTCCGCGCCTCCAAGGAGAACTTCAGCTACCTGGTCTACCGGACGAGTGCCATCAGCGCGTACCAGCTCACAGACCCCATTAAGTGCGGTCACAACAGCTTTGCTGTGCGTGTGGAACTGCTCGAGTCTGGTGCGCACGGTCTCCTCGGTGTCATCGCTACGCTGAATGACGCGCTCTGCGACTTCCGGCGGCGGCGGGTTGAACTCTACGTGGTAAGTTTTGCCAGTTTCGGGATCAAGGCGTCGACCAGCGATGCGCTTGACCACTTCTTCATCCGGGACGTCAAGGGCAAGCACACAGTCCGGGATCGTACGCGCTGCTAGAAGCGCTTGAGCCTGTGCCTCGGTGCGTGGGAATCCATCCAGAAGCCAGCCGCGAGCTTTGCAGTCAGATTGCGCTAGTCTTTCCAGGACGACGCCGACGATGAGCTCGTCTGGCACGAGCTGGCCGCCGTCCATGAATCCCTGCGCTTCCTTTCCAAGCGACGTGCCATCACGAATGGCTTGGCGTAGCATATCGCCGGTCGACAAGTGCACAACGTGTAACGCACGTACGAGAAGCTCACACTGAGTGCCTTTGCCGCTTGCTGGAGCCCCCGTGATGATCAAGCGCGGAGGGTTGCGCACTCTTAGTGGACCACGAGAGCCTCGAGCGCGGTAGATCTCATGGATCAGCTTCCGCGTCGTCGTGTCTCGAGACTTGGCAGCGTCCACGTGGATCACAGTAGAGATTTTGACGAAGTTTTGACGCACGACTTCGCGGTGTTCCCGGTACAAAGCGAGTCTTCTCCCCATCGGAGCTGACGGAGCTTCTTCTTTAGCTTCACTGTCATCCCCGTCACGTTGACTTGCGTCGTCGTCTGACAGCTCCAAGATCGCAACCACGTCGGGCTTAGCACCATGAGCGATCAGTACTCGAGCTTGAGTGTCCGTGCGAGGATAGCCCTCCAGTAGCCATCCACGAGCCTTGCAGTCTGGTTCAAGGAGGCGATTCATCACTAGATCCTGGACAACGTCGTCTGGAATGAGGTCTCCAGCGGCCATCAAGCGGTTAACGTCGGCGTATTTTCCAGCTTCATCGCTCGCTGCCTCGCGTAGTAGGTCTCCGGCACAAACGTACACAACTCCAAACTCCTGGACGAGTCTCTTACTCTGCGTTCCCTTTCCGGCGCCAGTGGGGCCGAGCACGACGATGTTGGGCGGTCCGCCAGCAGACCGGGCCAAGGTTCGTTGCGAACTCGTGCTCAACGAAGCCGGCGCTGGAGCCGGGGCGATCGACGTCCTCGCTCCTGTTGGAGGCGGCGGCATCGCGTTGCAAGTCACAGCTGGAGGCGGCTCTGATGTCTCGTCCGGCAGGGGGTTGGCCTTGCGGTAAACCTCCGAGAACAAGCGCGCGTAGCCGTCGACCTGGTCTGTGTCGATGGAGTCCGTACACGCCAGCAAGCCGCAGGGCTGCTGAGAGTCCACACTCTGCGCCACAAAGCAACAGCGGTGCTCGTCCTGGTTCGTCAGCACGTGACGTGGCGCAGTGCTGGCGTCAAACCACACATTCGTCCCGTGGCGTCGAGGCTCCTCGTTCTTCTTCACCATCGCTTGGAGGTGGTCGATCTCCGCCTCCATTGGTAGCGGTTGACGCACAAGCACGCCGGGGGTGTAGTCCGCGCGAATGGCTCGGTAGAACATGAGCAACCCGCCCGAACTGAGCCCCACGGCGTCGTAGCACGAGAACGTCTGCGAGAAGACGCCGAGCTCCTCGACGTCCACGCCCACGTGCACGGCCAAGACCACGCCTCCCAGCTCCGGACGGAGCTTGAACAGTTGATGCAGCAGCGTTGCCAGCACTTTGTGCTCACTAGCGACCGCCGGGTCGAAGCGGAACGCCATCATGAGCACGCAGCCATGCGGTTTGCCGAACAAAAGCCGCTTCTTGAGGTAGTCGCGCACCTCGGGCCAGCGCGCGAGTGCGGCCGGAATTTGGTCGTCGAACGACGCGAAACCCGCGACAGTCCCGACGTGGGTCTCCGTCGTTGGGTCCTCGGTCGAGGCGGCCGCAGCATTGGTGTCAGGAACGTGTGGTAGCTCGGCGCAAAGCGTGACGAGCGACGTCTCGATGAGTGCGCCGGCGTGGGTGAGTCCGAAGAGTTTGCGGCGCGTGGCCGACTCGGGCGATGACAACAGCTCCACGGCCACCTCGTCGGCCTCCACGCACTCGCGCACCGACAGCTCCATGAGCAGGTCGATAGGTTGCTCAGGTGGTTATTCTCGATGTGATCGGGCGACAGGAACGGCGGGAATAGCGTTCTATTTCGAAGGTACCAGCTCGACCAGCGGAGACTGTCGATATGAGCGCCATGCAGGACAAGAACCATGGTACTTTCACGGTGAAATGAACATCGCTAATTGTGCTTGGTTCAGAGGGCGGCATGGCCTTGTCGAGCTGCTCGACGTCAAGATCGTTTTCTCACACGTCGCAGATTTTGGATCGTGTGTACCTGAAGCATGGTACCGTGAACTGGTACAACCCGCACATCAGTGGTACAGTATCTCGATGGCGCCGCGTACGGAGGAGGCCGCCGAGGCGACGCCC